>JAQIXN010000976.1:0-24788 GCA_034698145.1 Proisotoma minuta | reverse complement strand
TATAGTTTAATTTTCTGTAAATAATTTTTGTTCATGTGAAGTTTCTTGGCTGCAGCAGGGACGGATGTCGTGGGACTCTTCTCAAACAAGTTTTCTATTGACTTCAACTTTCGGTGGGTCGCAACAGAAGGTTTTTTTCCAGGATACTTTTTGAAATTGACATTTTCGGATTCACTAAACCTTCTTATGTAATTTTTAATTGTAGCACGGGCACATCCCTCAGCTTTAAAGTGAAGCCACGTTTTTTTCGAATCTTTGTCAAACACATTTTTATACATATACAAAACACGATTTGCCAGTTCTTCACTTTGAACTCGTGTCAAATGTTTATTAGCCATTGGAATTTTATGAAATTTTTACTGCTTATGTAGAAAAGGTGCAAATTGTGAAAAAACAAAATATTCTGGAAATTTTCGAGCCAGAACTATTTTCTATGGGCAAAAAACAAAGTGTCTAAAGAGGAAGGATGGGCGCTCTATTTAGGTTTTATATAGGGTTTATGATTATGATTATTTGTTCAGTCAATTGTGATTCCTATATATATATACATAATATTAGTGACAGTTTTGTCAAATCATATCAACGACGAGTATCCATATCCAAAGTACAAATAAGCTCGTTTTATGATGTACCTCTCATCATGGCTCGTTCTCTCTCTTTCTGAGCGATGATATTGTTGCCACTGCTTTTTTCACTTGGTGGTGTGCCTCTCTTCTCAACTCTCATCTCTTTGTAATAAGTGTGTGTATTATATTTTCAGTCGAGTATGAGCCACAAGGACGGAAAGTTCTCAGTCCGCTCCCCGTTCTTTCCTCTGCTTTCATAACGCAGCAAGTTGTCCACCAGTTGTCCAGAACTTTGTCGTCGTGTCGATTCGGTGGGAGCCGAAAGGGACTAGGGGTAGCCCCCTTCATTGGCCTCTATGTGTAGCGTGATAGTGGGTGGATATTTCATATTAATGTGAACAGACAGAACCAATAGCAAAATTTTGGACTCTGCAGAAGAAGATCTTCCAATTTAATAACTTTTTGAGCATGGCACAAAATTTTACCCCGAGAACAACTCGTTACTCCCTGGGTACAGTCAGTCAAGAAGAAGTGTCATCCTAAGCCAGTGCCCCCAAAGTCATGTCCAGAAGGAAGCAGGCAAGACCAGCTCGCCTTCTGGATGATACCGACGAAGACGAGGAACTTAAGACAGGTCAGTCCACAACTCTCAACAATCTCAATTTCCCCCAAATCAAATCCGTCATAATTCTCATATTCCCCACAAAACAATTTTTTTTTTCTTGTGGACAATTATCATAATTATTATGAATATTATTGTTTTTGTTATTATTATTATAAAAGTAAATTAATATGAATTTAAAAAAAAATCATGTTGAAGTTTTGATTGAACAAAGAGTGGACAAACATGCATGTGTATATTGCGCATACATACATATATGTATATGAAAATAAAGTGAAAGAAGAGTAAACACAATGAGCTTCCGACAATAGGTGGACAACCTGTCATTTGTTTTAAAATTATCCCCACAACAGAGTAATGACGATCGGAAATAGGTTTTGACAATAAGGGACAGACATGTAATTTGAGTGATAAATCAGAATAATAACCGGAAATGACAAATTTTCAAATTGACTCTTTTTATTTATGGCAGATGTTTGTTTATAGAGATAATAATGGTTTAGTGATACGTGCACATCATCCGAGAACTCACTCACAACATTAACTATTCATAGTAAAATTCCATCTCGCAAATTAGATTCCGTCCCCCAACATCTTTTTTTTTATTATTGTTATTATTTATTTTATCAACTCCACTTATGATGGGATCACTCATCATGATCACGATCATCAGAGTCATAATATCTAAGTAGCTCCACATTCCATTTTACCCCAACAACAAGTGCAATAAAAATGATAAAGAATCTCAAACAGGTTTCATCATCAAAATATGTCCAGCTCTCATAATCACATAAAGAAAAATGTGTGGCAATTAATTTTATAGAAATGATGTTGGTGACTGACATAATAAAAGACATTATTATAAACTCACGAAGCAAGGTCAGAGAGGGACGCTCTTATTCAACCGGTTTACTTTAAGCCCAAATTGTGACATATTTTGATATTTATTACGACAAGTTTTCATTAATTCATTTCATCAATAGAGCGAGCTGTGAGAAAATGAGCGATGATGCTTTGTGCGTTTGGGAGGCGTCTAATAAAAATTCATCTCTCATAATATCTGCTCAACTCGGGATTGGAGCGTCGTGAGCGTTGGGAGTGTTGGGACTCCAAAGACCAAGCCCACGCAAAAGACTCTCCAATAAACGTTATTAACAACTCGTCATAATATTAATCTCAAAGATTCTTACACGCTCAAAACATCCCAGTAAAAAGCAGCTGTCATATAATCCTTCCTTTGTCATCTCAATAATTCTACCTCGCTGAGCTAACTCCCACTTTGTGTAAACTCCTTCAACTGTGTGATTGGGATTTAGTTGTCCGACACACAATGATGATGCTAATATAATATAATATTTTTCCTATACTAAAAACAGAGTATAAAAATTTTTATGTCCTGTTATTATTATTGTCACGACGGACACAGAAAGAAGATTTCATGTCTCAATTTCCCTCTAACTACTTCCTCCAATTATCATGTCGTTAAACGACGTTTGCGAAATTGAGAAACGGAGCGTGTAATTTGGTGAATAGCGGACGGCGGGTGTAAAAAATATGTTTTGATTTTGACATTATGACCTCAGTGGACGTGTAGATAGATGGCCTGTGGGGGAGAAGCAACCCCAGTACCATATTAATCATTTGTACGATTCGGATCATATAGCCATAAAAAGCCCCATGAGTAGGGAAAAAAACTCGGATATGTATGAACTTTATGAGGCCCGAACAATTTCATCCAATCCAATCTCAAAATCTCAACTTGCGAGATCCTTAAGAATATCGGCCGTGCAAGAATATTACATTTATACATTTTGCATTTTTTGAATGGAAGCCTAGGTGTAATGATTATAAGGCTATCGGATTAAATTTATTTATTAAATCACCCCAATAATTTATAAATCATAATAATATGACACTTTTCACTAATTTGTTATATCAATTTCCATCCCATCTCAATCGAGTTGGTATCAGTTCAATCTATTAAATTTTGTGGGTTTGAAATTAAATTTTGGATACTTAAATTGGATTGGTTATATAGACAGTCATACAGACAGGGCAATCATAAATGTAACCGTGGGTCGGGCAAAAAATCCACACCAACAACCAAACCACCGACTGACTGCACTGAATGTTCCTTTATAATACTCCCGAAAATATGTTTACGTCTTATATGAATTTATGATATGATCCGCCAAGGTAATCGGCTAAAAGCTTCTCTCTTCAAATCAATACTTGTCTAGTTTATTGGCTAAAGGAAATGTATTTTTCTGCAGTTTTTGGACCCAAACTTTTGCTCGTATATTTTGTCAAGAAAAGGATAATTATACAGAGGGAGAGAAAGAATAAATTCTAAAAATATCGTTTTAAAGCAAAAAGTTGAGAAGCATCAAACAAAGCGAATGAGGAGGAAAAGAAGAGTGTCTTTCTACGATTTTTATTGTCTGGGGGAAGCAGAAAGAATTTTGAGTTTTTGGTTTATTTTGGAACAAGACATTCTTATAATTACTTACTTACTTTTGAGCCTGGCATTGTCATCACGAAATGAGCAGTCGTAGTCCTTTCATACTTATTATTTTATGGCCTCCCTGTCCAATTGAGATATAAAGAGATTTATTTTGCTGAAAACTCTTATACGATTAAGGATTAGCAATTTGGGAGAGATAAATCATCCCAAGTTTGAAGTGGATGAGAAACTCGACAAATGATGGGTAATATTTGATACATTGGCCAGAAGCAGAAGGGGGATTTGAGAGAGTGAGGGCAGAAACGGTCAAGCGTTCTTGTTTTCAGCGTATTGATTTATTGAATGATCTGTGAAGGGATATCGATCTCAGCAGTAATAAAAATTTATGGAACCAAATCTGAAAATAGGGGGAATAATAAAAGAAAAGATTGGACCCTCAGCCAATATTCATTAATGTAGAGGAGCATAATGACTCTTTTGGGTGACCAATGGTCAGACACTTGAGCAGGTGCCTGGCCAACTGGGGTCATCCGACATCTGTTAGAGTAATAATTCTGAAAGTTTCATCTCACTCTCATCTCATAATACTAATAATAATAAAAATAATAAAGGACGATATATAAAGATATATATATTCTTCTTTGGTGTGGGTGGGTGGCACTTTTTCCATAATCAAAATCATTTTTCAAAAGCAGTGAAAATATACAAAACTAACTTGTTATAGCTTGGCAGTGAACCAAGAGACTCATAAAATTCTCTTGTGTTGTCGGAAAACCGGGGCTTTATACTTTGCTCGTGCTGTAGAATAACATCACTACTAACTATTCTTCTCTCGCACCATGTAATAAAAGCTTCTCCCACCGACACACGCTCCGAAAAACAATAATTAAAGCACCGAGATAATTTTTGATATTTCGGAGGCAGCTGAAATGTCTTTGACAAATCAATCATAAAAGGAACAGATGCATATGGGGTAAAAGTTGTGAAATATGACTTTTAAAAAGAATAGGACAGTAGTAAAACATTCCAAGAACAAGAGGAAGTTAAGACGAAGGGGAAAAGCATATTTTTGGGTTAAAATTCTATTATTATGACACAACTGTATCAAGTCGTTGTGTGTGTACATGAAGGAATGAATGCGATGGTGGAACGTGGAACAATATGATGCCAAAAAGCTTCCTTGCTAGATCATATAATAATTTAAAGACGACAAAGGAATTTGAAAGAAGTTCAAAGCTGTTTATTTATGTGTTACTTCTCTGCAACTCGTCCTTTTTTGTTTGATTCTAAAAATATACAATTTACTACATTTGATAAAACGAGTTTTCCTCTTTTCTTCACAATATTACCCGGATTTTTCATGTCATCCTTTCTTAATTACAGGCGGCTCTAATAAGGACGCGAATCAAAAAGGTTTGTTTTGTCTCCTGCTCTTTATATTTTTGCACACACATGAGAGAGATGATAAAATAATAATATTTCTCGCATATATGCACTCTCTTTCTTGTCTATCTCTCTTGTGTGGCATGCGTGGCAAATCTCATCTCATTTATTCATCCTGTATTTACGTCTCTTTTTATTCCGCAGTTGCTTTGACTGATAAAGAAGACGCCAACAACAATGAGTCCAAAGAAAAGGTATCAAAATGCACATGTACATAATAATGATAAAACAAAAAATATATTTTTGATGCACCAAATATGGCAAGTGAGACGACATATATAAATATCTAAAAAAAAAAAATTAGGAATCGGAAGAGGAGGAAGAAGATGAGGAATTATTGAAACGGGAGAATGCAAAAACGTTAGCTTTGCAAAGCATGTTGTCAAATTTGCAGTGGCCGGCTGTAAATCCCAACTGCCCCACAATGACACTGGAAGCTTTACAAAATACAAAAGTAAGCTGAATGAAAAAGAATTCTTTTGTGTGACGGAGCCCCAAGCACTTGATATTAAATAAATGGGGTGGGTGTTTTGATGAATAGGTGGCTGTAGCTCAACTGGCAGCAAATGCCATGGCCAATAATAACGGAGAAAATCCGCAAGATTTAGCAGTGCTTCAATCCACACTTTTCACTTTACAGCAGCAACAACTTCTCCAGTTGCAATTAATCCAGCAACTTCAACACCAACTTCATGTTTCCAACAGTAATTCGGATGAAGATGAACTATCCTCCAGTTCTCCTCCACCAATACCACCAACAACGACATCAAATCAACCAGGACCGCAGCAATCCAAGCCAGACAAGAGTTTGGCGGAGAAGCCCCGAAGTAAAGAAAATAATGTTGTAGCTGAAGATGAAATAATAGATGAAGAGGAAGAAGGGAGGACAAAAGCCACAAATAATACAACCGGTCTGAGGAATAATAATAATTCCGATAGTGGCGGATTGAATCCGGCGTTTGCAACCCTCCTCAACTGCCCTAACCAAGACCCAAACCGGCCCCTGGACCCCGGCATCCAGTTTTCTCAATCTCATCAAATCAACAATAATCATCTCACACAGACTGATGTTCCTAATACTTTGGATCTCCTTCAGAAAAGGACACAAGAGGCAAGCAACTATTACTATCTATCTATTTATATTGTAGTTGGTCATTTACACGCTTATAGACAGTCAGTCAGTCCCCTTCTCTTATCAGAAAGAGCATTTGAGGGAAATTAGGATTTCTCCAAATTCAATCAATTGCAAGTCAATAGGAATGAGCATGGGGTCAGAAAACAAACTTTTGGGGTGACTTAAAAATAGAACCTGTCTCTCACACACTGAAAATTGTGTATCCATGAAATGAATGACACTACTGCTTCAGGCTTTAGAAAGAAAGAAAGAGAGAGAGAGAGAGAGAGTTGAGTTTTGTCTGTGACAGTTTACTAGCCATTATTACTTTACCCCAATATGAGCTTTTGACAGTCTTCTCCTAAACAATCTCTTCCTACAGCTAATGAGCTGGTGTTGGCTTCAGTTTCCGGTTTTCAGAATTAATGGAAAATGTTATGCTTTCACGAAAAATCATATTTATGCTCTCTTCGTTTCTTTTAAAAAAAGGTGTTGGACTCGGCGTCTCAAGGTCTGTTGGCATCCTCTCTTGCTGCTGATGATCCTCGTAAAAAGATGGGTCCTTATGAAAAAGGTCGTGAACCGTTTTTTAAACACCGATGCCGTTATTGTGGCAAAGTTTTTGGGAGCGATTCAGGTGAATATTAGTTTTTGTAATAATTCCAACTTACTTTGTAATACATTCATAATTAAATATTAACTAGCTCTGCAAATTCACATTAGAAGTCATACAGGCGAACGCCCATTCAAGGTTAGCTTATAATATTGTCATCTTGTTTTTATTTTTTATTTTTTAAAATTTATTACTAATTTGCATATATTTTTTGATAAAGTGTAATGTATGCGGATCTCGTTTTACAACCAAAGGCAACCTCAAAGTCCATTTTCAAAGACATACATCAAAATTTCCACACATTAAGGTAAATTTATTAATTATTATAAAAATTATTATTATTACGCATGCAATAGTAATAATAGTAATAATAACACAATAGATGAATCCGCATCCGGTTCCCGAACATCTGGATCATTTTCATCCACCGCTTTTGCAAAACAATTCCTCAAGCAGTCCCACAACTCCAGAACACTCGCCTAATCCTCAGCCAGCTCCACAACTACCGCAACAATTAGTGCCGCCGCCCAATCCTTTCATGCATCATCCTTCTCCTTTTTTCGGTCCATTATTCCGCTTTGATGTTAAGCCACCTAATCTTCCATTTTTTGGCCCAAATGTCAACAAAGACGCTCCGCTATCCCCTCAAGACCTCACGAAACCAAAGAATAACTCTGTCAAAAAAGAACAAGAGGAGGAAGAAGAACAAGAAGAAGACAAAGAAGAGGGACAAAATGAGACGGAGGATGATGAAGATATGCCGGACGATTCTCCAAAACTTGTCCAGGAAGATGAGCCTTGTGAAGAGCAAGAGGAAGGGGAAGAGAAAAAGGATGATCAAGACAAGAAAAGTGTGCGTGGGAGTGATTCAGAAAATGATGATGAAGAACAACCAGAAAATCTGTCTAGCAAAAGCCTTCCCTTAATGTATCCTTTGCCCTCTTTAGTGGTGAGTAGTCCATCCAGCGTCGTCCCTTTTCAAAACTTTCTTCACTATCCTCATTTCCAAATTAATTACCAATTACAGGCCCGTCCAGAACGACCATCTTCATCAGCAGCATCAACTCCAACAACCAACCGAACCGAAAATTCATCTACACCCATTCGTTTTCAATCCCAATTCCACGCACATCATCATCACCAACAACAAAAGATGTTATTCGATCCTGCAAAAGACCCCGCTATCTACACAAACCTGTTGCCCCGACCTGGATCAAATGACAATGCATGGGAGAGTCTTATCGAAGTCACAAAGACATCCGAGACATCCAAACTTCAGCAACTCGTTGATAACATTGAACACAAACTGACCGATCCCAACCAGGTATAATCCCATCTCATTTTTTAACAAATGTTGTACGTCTGACTCCAACTGATAAACTTTCTTTTCAGTGCATCATATGTCACAGGGTCCTGTCATGTAAAAGCGCACTCCAGGTACAGAATTCAATTGTTAGTATTTTTTCTATTATATCTATGATATAAGGCAATGCATTTTCTAACTAAAATGGATAGAGAAAGTTGAAGTTAAAGTTAAGGGGCATTGTGAGATTTCTCTCTGTTTTTCACATAATCCATGAAATATGATGAAATATTCAAGCATTAACTTTTAGCATGCGTCATTTAAACTGTCAAAATGTGTAACTTGAATTTAATTAAAATTTATCAGCCAGCAGTAAAACTAAAATGATCCTGGTTGAAACTAAAACAGTGAAACTACGCATAACTTTGTAGGCACGGGCTCTTTTTCCAATTTGGTATGAATTTTTGTGTATAGTAATGCAAATTTTTCTACTCTACTTTAATTACCAATCGTAAATATTAAAAGTCCATCCAAGATTCAGATTCCAAGATTCCAAGATTTCAGTGGCCTAAAAATTACTTTTGTATTCAGCACTGGTTTCTGTATGAGAGATTCGCATCTCACTAAATGTCTTAAATTGTTTTATCAGCTAGCGAGCCTAACCATCAAAAGAAATCTTTGCTTTGCCCCGAAACATATTTTATTAGCATGCAAAATATCTTATCCCCGAACATATTTTAGGCATTTATACGTAAGGTTCTGCTTTGTGCAAAAACATCTTAGAAATAGATGAATTATTTTTTAAAGAAAAATACTAATTCATATCGTTGTTTTTTTCATGTTCCTAAAAAAGATGCACTACAGGTATGCAATTCAATTACTTTCATTTCCAATTTATCTATAAATTAATTTTTTTCCATCCGTTTTTTAATAAAGAACTCATACGGGCGAGCGTCCATTTAAGGTGAGCTTTATAGTTTAAAATCTTGATCCTGAAATAGTAATATTTATTTGCTTTTTTAAAAATATATTTCAGTGCAAAATTTGCAGCCGGTATGATATTGTATCTACATTCTTTTTATATATTATAGTGAGTAATTTAATAATAATTATTTGTATTTTAACAGAGCATTTACAACGAAAGGAAACCTCAAAACACACATGGGAGTTCATAGGGCTAAGCCACCATTACGCGTCCTTCACCAGTAATAAGACATTATTTTTTTATTATTCAGGTCGTGTTATATATCAATTTCATTAATTTCTGCTTGATTTTTAGATGCCCAGTATGTCATAAACGATTTACAAACTCCCTCGTTCTCCAGCAACACATTAGATTACACACAGGTGAACCCACAGATTTGACACCAGATCAAATTAGGGCTGCCGAGGTAAAAGACAGCTTTCCCCCTTTTGGAAATCCCCTCTTTGGGGCATTTAATATGTCTGAGGAAGACATGATGATGAATGATGACACAACAACAAGCGAGACAAACGAGTCAGTGGACAGCGAAATCAAACCCTCCACAAGTTTAGCTGCTTTAGAAAATCAAGTCCGAACAATCACCACAACTGCGTCAAGCTTTGCTACAAATCTCCCGTCCCCAAAACCCAATAGTAATAATAATAATAATCATAATCATCTTCACAACAACGACTCATCTTGTTCGTCCAATGGGGGCTCGCCCCCACCACCTCCACCCCCCAGTATTGCACTAGATCTGACACCGCCAAGAACTAATGGGGCACCCCCAATTTTTAACCCCTTCCATCATCTGCCCCCACCGTCTCTCAATTTTCCAGCGTCTCTTCTTACCCCAACGACTACGAATGCAGTTGCTTCTTTGGCCAACTTGTCTCAATTTTCACCGGTTATTATCCCACCCCCAAGACGTAATTGATTTCATTTATATATATGTATTAGTTAGCAATTAATTTTATCATGTGAATAGTTTGTTTGAATTATCTTTGTCCCAAAAAATAGTTGCTGAAAACGAATCTTTTCTTTGGACAGCGGCAGGCCAGCAAGCAAGGGGAAACACAACTTGTCATATTTGTCTCAAAACTTTCGCATGCAACTCTGCTCTTGAAATTCATTATAGAAGTCATACCAAAGAAAGGTGAGATTTCAGTTTACTTGAGATTTCAGATTCATTTGCCAAATTCCATCTTCCAAATAGCATTTTTAATTTAATTATTAATAATTTTAACAATGATTAATTTAAATAAATAATCACCATTTTAAAACTAATTTTATTTTTCTTGTTTAGACCATTCAAATGCAACGTTTGTTCAAGGGGCTTTTCCACCAAGGTATAATATGAAGTTTTCTATGCAATAATTCCATTTGCTATACTTTACCCTATTTTCTTAGGGAAATTTGAAACAGCACAGCTTAACACACAAGATAAGAGATCTACCCACAGGCTCCAATTCCTCTTTTGAGTCTAATAAGCAAAATGGTCTTGGTCACAGTGACGACGGATCTGAATGCAATCACCAATCACCTCCAGAATCACCAAAAAGTCAAAATAGTAATCATGCAACGAATAATCTAAAACGTCCGGCATCTCCAGTTACACCTCAGCCAATCAAGAAAACAAGCGAAGGTAAGAACAAAAATAAACATGCATGATGATAATAGCAAACCTAAATAAAAACACCTTCAATTTAGGTTTGCCATCATCATCATCATCAAATAGTGAAGACAAGCATATGTGTAAAATCTGTTCAAAGAATTTCTCTTCATCCTCTGCTTTGCGTAAGTTTTCTATAAATGTCAGAGTTTTTCGTTGTACTTTGGAAAAATTAAATATAAAATTTAAAAAAAAAAATAGACATCCATCAAAGAGTTCATAGTGGGGAAAGGCCATATAGATGCAATGTGGCAAGTTGTGGAAAAGCATTTACCACAAAGGGAAATTTAAAGGTGCATCTCCAGGAACTGAAAACTTGTCATTATGTATTTTAATGCAAAATTCATATTTTTTTTTTATATAGGTTCACGCTGGAACTCACTTGGTACAGGGGATATCTCGCAGAGGAAGAAGAATGTCGTTGGCGATGACATTTTTCCCAAATCATCCCCACCACCAACTTCCACATTCGATACTCGGGACGACAATCAAATCAGACCGTCCAAACGAGTTATTCTTTCCCTTCAACAATAACAGCCACGCTCAACAAACTACCTTCCATCACAACGGATCTCTTAATGTAAGTAAGATAATACAGAACATTGTATTGGATCCAGATTATATATATATATACTTAAAAATATAGTCCCCCACCAGACGAGAAGTAAAGGAAGAAGAGGAGAACGAGGAAGAAGAAGATGCAGAATCGTCTAAAGAGAATGGAGATGAAGAATTAGACGAAGAGGAAGCAGTTTGTATAAAGCAGGAAGCGTAGACATATCGTAAACCTAGTCGAATTGTTTTAAAACATAAAAATGCAAAAAGTCCCTCAACCTTTTCAGCACATGATTGTATACGAAGTTTCATTTTTCCCGATGAACAAGTATTTATTTGTTACCTTAATTTATACCTAAAAGGGGAATGGAATACAAACACTGAAAAAACAGCATTTAAAAAAACGGGAGTTTTCTGTGATAACAAAAACCAGGCGATGAGTATTCCTCCTCTTTTTATTAATTTATTCCCTGTTTTTCCACAAACACTTACAAAATTTTCCATTCCAGTTGAAAATACTCCTTTTTTTACCTCAACACATTTTATGCATCTCAAAACCGGAAGTATACACAAGGAGATATTAATTATTTTTATAATCATATTTCCGATTTAGAGTGCAAAGTTTCATACTACTAGCTTTGTCCTTTTTCAGCTTAAATATGAAATAAATCGTGTTTTTACTCAGTACAAAGTAATCTCAAGTTAATTTAATTACTTGCACATTGTCAAACCATTTTGCATAAATTCTATATAATACAATTTGTACAATGCAGTTGGTAAGCAAAAGGTAAAGCACTTCAGCATTTGGAGAATCGATAAGATTCCTTTGTCTTTGGCTCTTGGAAAATCCTGATATTATTTATTTTAGACTAAAATTAATTAACTGAATCATAAATATATGCCTGAATGTATAACATTTTTCAATTTGAATCTCTACCGTTAGAACTTCTAACTTAGAAGGAATAAAATTTTCACAACTTCAATCAATTGGCTTGTTCTTTGATTTCAGCCATCTTGTCCAAATTCACTGGCTCAAACAATAAACTCTTACTAAATAAGTGTAATATTGTAGCAGATTGTAGCTAAACAAGTAACGATTAAGCTTTTTGATAACTTGACATTTTTCATTTATTGACGGCTGATCAAATTCTGATGTAAAAATTTAACTTTCTTAAAAGTTATATTTTGTCTACTTTTCCTATCGATCCAATGCTAATGTGTACAAACTTTCATTAATCCTGACGCGTTGATCAAAAGTTGTGGTAACTGAAAGGCGGACAATGTATTCTCAAGCTTCAATCTACATTACATAATGTTATCCAAGTCAGGGATTAGTATTTCTATAAAAGTGATATTTTATCACCTACAACTGAACCCAAATTAACGATACCTCGATATAATAATTATAGGGTCTCAACAGGTAGAGTTAAATGCTTTATCACTAATGTTTGAAGTTTGGCTGTGTCTTGACCTAGGGGAACATTATTAAATTACTACTGGAATTACATGTACATTGCAAGTTTTTTTCATAAATTCAGTTTGCTTAAGTAATTATCACCCTGTAACAAGTAACAAAAATGAGTCACTTTTGTAGCCAATGAGCACTTTCTCCATCCATTATTATGCATGAGAAGAAATAAGTTTTGTATAGCATAATATGTATTTGATAAAGTTGAAAATGTAGTTTAAAATGTCAACTATAGCATTTGTTTCTTCTTATTTTTAATTTATTAGTTTAGAATGGTATTAAAAAGTATATACATAAAAGTATATGCATTTGCCGGAAATTATCATGGTTTTAAACTACACCTTCAACTTTATTTTCTAATAGACAAGGGCAATTCAAATGCGTTTTAAACACAAGAAGAGTATGGAATCAAGAGAGTAGCTGAAAACTAAAAATAAATCCTTGCGTAACCTCTTCTTAGACATATATTTCACTGTTTTTTTAAAATCTGAATGCATATAATTTTTAGTATACACAAATCTCTACTAGCATAACCTGCAACCACGTTATAATCAATCTTAAAGACATGAAAACATAAACTAGGAAATAAATTTGTATCGAAATAATGGCGTAGCAAAAATTTTAAGATCGAAATGGGAAACCAACCCACTACTTTTCCTAACCCTTTAGGAAATGCCAATAAGTCTCCTTCATCACAAACTGCTAAGCCTCTTGACCGTGTAGTGAAACGCTTGTCCCTTAGTAGACTTCATCTTAGCAAGAATAGAAAGAAGAAAGCAACCCTTTACCCAGTCCCACCAGATGCAGGTAATTTTAAGTTTTTTTTGTTTACATTTAAATCGTCTCTTTAATTTATTTTCAGAGCGACCTTCACCCCCTTCGTGTCCAGAAGTTTTTCAAGATCAAGATCAATATTTTATACTGCGTTGGGCAAAGCCTGCTTTTGATGGTGGCTGCCCAATCATGGGTAAACATGGCTTATGATATTTTACATAATTAATACTCATATAACAATAAAATGCATTATTTTAAAAACAAAGGATATGTCATTCAGCATCTAGAGCTCGGATTACCACAATTGGAAAATCAAGATCAAGATGATACCGAAGCTTGGTACTCCAGTGAGCCAGGTCAAATTACACAAACAGAATGCATTCTTAACAATTTGGTCCCTGGTCAGTTAATATTTTCACTCAGACCAATGTTATATTTTACTATTATGCATTACCTTAAATTATGTAGGGACAACATATCAGTTTAGAGTACTTGCTGAAAATATAATCGGTTTGTAAATAGTTTTTTTTCTTCATTTGGACATACATATTCGTTAATAATTCAGAGGGATTTTAATAGGATATTCTCAACCTAGCGAAGTTTCAGAAGCAATAGTCTTCAATCCAAATGGAGAATTGGATGATTGGTTTTTTCCTCCCGAGTTTACTGCAACACTGGAAGAAAGTTATACAGTCATGGAACATGAAATGGTAAATTACTTAATTGTTGTGCTGTTTATACTTCAATTTTCATTAGGTCACATTAACTGTCGAGCTAAAAGGTCAGCCATATCCAGTTGTACGCTGGTATGACAAACATGATCAAGATTTGAGCAAGCTGAACAACAAACGCTACAAAACGAGATCGTCTGGTTTCAGAAGATCTCTTGTGATTAATAGCGTAGAGTTAAGCGACTCTGGGACAATAAAATGCATTGGGATGAACAAAGAGGGTCAGGTCGAATGTTATACGATAATAAATGTAGAAGGTAATTTAAAAAGCCGCTATCACTAATCCAAATCATTTTCAATATAATTTTAAATTAGCTCCACCAAGAATTAAAAGAGTGCAGAATCCGGAATTTTTACAAAATCCTTATGATATGAATGAACAAGAAGAGGAACGTTTAAATACATTTCTTGATGACGATTATGAAGATTTGATATTTCAATCTGGAGAATTAGTAAGGTTGAAGGTAAAAACCGGTAAAATGTTGGCAAAAACTGAGATTATGTATACATTACTGTATAAACGTCAAATAGCTTTTTCTTAGGTGAGGAAAAAAACAACCAAGCAACCAAGTAACCTAAGTATGCATTTAGGGAGGGTCTCGCTAAGCTTTGGCCCACGATTCTGAAACCAATTTTAGTCCGATTAAGCTGATTTTTTGCACAGAGTTAATTATAAGGGTGCTAATGATGCGCCTGCTCGGGTACGGTGATCGAACAACTTTGGTTTGTTTGAAATACGTTTGGAGTACTTTTCCATAAAAACTATTTTGAAATTTGGTTTTTTGAGGATGACTTTTGAACAAAGCCTCATATAAAAATTCCACAGAATTGAAAATGTGCTTCTTCTTAAAATGCATCTTTTTGTTTTTTACACCATCAAAATCGGATGAAAAATGAAAAAGTTTTTCTGACAATTTCTGATACAAAAGATTTCTCCTTACAGTTTTTTGAGATAACTCTTGAACTCAAATAGCTCAAATATAAGTGTTGTTTAAACAAAAAATGTGTATCTCTTAAAGGTGCATCTTTTTGTCGTTTGTACCATTAACATCGGATTAGAAATGAAAAAAATTTAGTGATACAATAAGTTTCGTATACCTACTAAAATTGCATGGAAACGAAACTGGAAATTGTCAATTAAAAACTTAAAATAAAATATATATCCGAAAACTTAAAACTTAGGTTAGGAATGAGTGCAATTAAAAGTTTAAAATAAACTGATTTTGACTCACCAAGCTATTAAATTCAGGCAATATTTTCTACAAATAGCTTTGTGAGTCAAAATCAGTTTATTTTAAACTTTTAATTGCACTCATTCCTCACCAAAGTTTTACGTTTTCGGATATATATTTTATATTTCTTTTTCTCTGGTATTTTTTTTGTTTCCAGGTTACTAAAAAATTATTTGACGGTTATATAAATGTTACCCGGTATACATAAATGACATGTTTTTGTTGCTTAGTTTATGTATTGGGGAGCCCCCCAGCCAGAAATTACACTATATCACAATGGAGATCTAGTTGATGATCCAAGAGTTGTAACCGAAGTTAGTTCTCCAGCATAAAAACTTTCTCTAACTAATTGTAACCGATTTTTAACAGTTTACAGAGAAAATGATTACCGTTCGAATTGAAAGCATAGACAGGGGTGATAGAGGAGAATGGTTGGTCAAATTAGAAAATGTTTTGGGTGAAGATTGTACTTCCGTACTAATTACAATCACTGGTACTTAAATCTATTAAAACATAATCAATGTGTATTCATAATAAAATTTGATATTAGACACGCCACTACCTCCAGGGAAACCCGAAATTCTTCAACTGAGTGACAATACATGCATTCTTCGATGGGATGAGCCAACTGATGACGGTATAGTTAAAATAATTTTTACTACGTGATTAATTTTTAAACAAATTGTAAATTGAAAATAATAGGCGGATGTCCTGTTCATAACTTCATTGTCGAGTATTTTAGAGTAATATTAAATATGAATGTCCAGAGAATGTATGTCTAATAGCAACTTTCACTGCAGAGCGAGTGGGGAGTGTGGCTAAAAGCGTTGACGAGCAAAAATCCTGGTGCAAAAATAAAAGATTTGATTCCAGGTTCCAAATATAGATTTCGAGTTAAAGCAGAAAATCTCTAGTAAGATTAAAAGCTAAAATTTGAATCACTGGACTTAATTGTACGTCATAAAAAATAGTGGCGTCAGTGAACCAAGTGAAGAATCTGCTGAAATTTTAATCACGGATGCTCCAAGCAGGAATAATGATAGGTACACATTAAATTATTGCTTGAATTTGGACAAAGTCTCCTTTATATTTTCTATAATTATATTTATGCACATACATAGTTTGTTGATGAGCACACTCGAAGAGTCAATAATGGAAGAAGAACCAATGGAAATATTATCTTATTCTGATTTTCGTAAGTCCATACAATATACGAATTAAATTAATGAATTAAACCATGATCTTTTTAGAAGATGAAAATGACTCTTTTAAACAAAACCAACCAACGATCTCTCCACGTTCTCCAGGATTAGGTTCTAAACGTCAAGAAAACACTTGCAACTTTTCTTCAACAGCGGTTTATAATCGAGGTGATCTTATAAGAAGTGCAGACACTTCATCCGTAGACTACGTTCAAAGATATCTGAATGAAAGTACTGCTGAAAGTAGTAAAGATGAAGAAATTGATGACGAATATGAATATGACTTTGAAAAATTGCAAAGAGAATATGAGGAAGAAATGAATGGATTACGGGAACAATTGGAAGAGTCAAGTGGTGAAGATTTTGACGACGAAAAGGATCCCTTGGAGAGGCCAAGAAGTGCTATTGAACTAAAATCAGAAAATATTAATAATCCCGACTCGGAAACAATGGGAAAAGATTACCAAGAAGAAGAATTCGAATGGCCACGCAGACGAATTTTTCGCAGTGAAGAAAAGTCAATATCTAAAACCCCTGTGTTGCATGATAAATTTAAAGATTATTTGACAATGAAAGCATCATCGAAAGACAGACTCAAAATTGGAAGCTCAATTCGTTCTTTAAATTCTTCCAATGACGCTAAATCTGAAAAAACGCAAAGTAGAGACAACTTTAAACAATTACTTGACTTTGATGATGACGTTGATGGGAGTTTTGTAGATGAAAATCCAGATGAAGCTGTTAATTTGCATGAAGTAAGAAGGGCAATTTTACTCGCCGAAGAAAGGCAAGAAAAGGAAAGGGTTGAAATCCAAAAGAGAAAAGAAGAGATGCGTCTTCAAGAAATAGAGCGAGAAGCCGTGGAGATAGCTAGACGGAAGGCCAACAGAAAACAGAAAAGTGAAGAACTCGTTGAAAATTTGGAGCCCGAGAAAGTTATTGACCCTGCAAAAATTTCAAAGATAGCTGTAGGTGCTACGACTCTAATGCTAATGATGCCCGTAATGTATTATGGTGGAATTATGGTTGGGTTGTTTGTTTTAGTACTGATATCCCTTTTGAAGAATAAATACGGACGTTAAATAAAGAGAAAATTGGGTCGAGGTAGCATATTTTTAGACGCACAGAATATATATATTATATAGACAGTGCAGCCCACGTCTTGAGCTAATTTTAGGATACTGTTCTCTGAGTAGTAAAAAATCTAGTCAGCAGATCGACGGTGTAAAGAAGACGACGAGACGAATTCTTTCTCTTTTTTCCCTTTGAGCATAATAGATTTATACATATTTATTTAGCATGTTTGATTTTTTTCGGGATCTAAATGGGATCTAAATGTTGCAAATCTCCTTCGGAAGAACAAAACAGGTCCAGATTTTTTAAACAATCTCTTCAAAATTGAGTGTAAGTATATAAAAGTGTATAAAATAATGTTCAAGGTTGCTCCAACGAGAGTTATCGAGGACGGGAGATCAATATCGTGCTTCAAATAATAACTTGTATCCCTTGATAATAAGTGAAATTCGTCCATCGGATAGAAATTCACTAATTTCTAAATCGGAAACAATAATTTCTTCCAAAAAGCCAAACAAAGGGAACATGACAGGAGAGGCAGCAAAAATATTTTCAGAGTCTGCAGTTGGTGGACCCCCAATATTTTTGAGACAGCTAAATGACAGTTCCATCAAAGTTGGAACCAAAACCAGATTTTTAGTTGAAGTGGATCCCAATTATGGGAATACAAACGGAGCACTAAAGGTTTATCATTTCTATTAGAATATGACTGATTTAATTTATAAAATTATGAAAATTAATCACAAAGGTGACTTGGTTTCGTAATGATGTCAAAATACTCAATTCCTTATCTTCATCCTCGTCTAACACTGACGGTGACTCACAAACAAGATTCGTGCATGGAAATGAAGGACGCTTCCACTTTCTTGATATAACAGGTAAATTTATTCTATCCTTGGAAAAGGGAATTTATGCAAAACTGTGTCTCAAATGTATATTAATATCAAAACAGAAGTTCATACTGAAGATGAAGGGAAATGGATCTGTCTTGTTGAAAATTTCTTTGGACGCAGTTCTACAACTTGTATGGTTCAAGTTTTAGGTAGATAATTTTTAAACAAGTTAATAGAACAATTAGCCAATTTAATGCATTAACCTATTTTTTTATGAATACCATTTTAACAGTGCCAAAAGCTTACAAAGCTCCAGAATTTATTGAGGGACTGAAAGCTATTCTTACGGATGGAAGTATTTCTTTACTATGCAAAGTTTGTCTCGTTTGAATTCAATTTCGGTTTATTCGTCACTAAAATACGTTTAATCTTTAGGTAATAGGAACCCCAAGCCCACGGTTAATATGGTAAATCTTAAATTTAATACTTGACAAATCTTACTTTCTCCACGTTTATTTATTTGAAATAAATAAATACATTTTAAGGTACAAGGATGGCAAATCCATTAAACTTGGAGATTTATTTACGCTTAAAGGTGACCCAACTTCATTGGGGGTAAGAATTTTGTGTTTTATATTCAAAATTATCTATAATTTTCCTCATGTAATGTGTAAAGTAATTTGCAAAAAATTTGTAGGTTTATACATGTGAAGCAATTAACGTTATGGGATCGACGACATCGACAAGTAAAGTCCAAATGAGTGGTTTAGAGCCAGATCAGAACCGCTTAGCAATTATTCAGAATCTTTCCGACTGCCGAGTGCGTGTTGGCGACAAACATGAGTTACAATTGAAATTAAACCGACCATTAACAAACAAGGATTTAGTTACTTGGTACAACAAGTCAATAATCGTCGAGTTCAAAGACAACCGAATTATCCCCACACTTGAAGGATGTATTTGCAAGCTTTTTTTTGGACAAATTGAAGTTCAAGATGACGGGGAATGGGTATGTGAGATAACTTCTGAACAAGACTACAAAGTTTCAACGTCATGTTCAATGTCGATCCTTATACCTCGAAATTACCGAAAACCACGGTTTCTGGAAAATTTAAAAGCAATCCTAACTGATGAAGGCTTAGTGAGTTTCGAATGTAAAGTTTGTGGCTTTCCAACACCAATTTTGCGATGGTTTAAAGATGGGTATGATTACTGTGGTCATTATTTTTTTCCCTTAATGAGAAATCGTTTTTTTAAAGGTACGAGTTAAAACCTGGAGACGTTTATCAATTAAGTGGAGCTAACTCGTTGGGCGTGTATAAGTGCGTTGCTCACAATGTTTGTGGAGAAAGCAGTAGTGAGACAGAATTGACACTTGATGACATTCAACATCAATTAAGTGACGATGAAAAAAGACAACTACTGACTGATAAGGCTACACGACCTCCAAAATTTTTAAAAGGACTCCAGTCGTTGGAAAAGAAAATTAACGAGTCTTGTCAATTTCAAGTGCAAATTAGTGACCCGTAAGTGAAACATATAAGAATAAAAGTAAGTAAAAGTTGTTGAGAAATTGGAGTTACTTATTATTTACAGGAAAGCACGCGTGGAATGGTTTCGTGATGGAATTGCTGTATACAACGATGAGAAATATGTTATAAAACAAGATAGAGGACTGCATACATTGGAAATTAAGTATTTGGAATATGAAGACCAAGCAGAATGGAAATGTACAATGTCCAACGAATTTGGACACGCTTTCACATCTTCAAGACTTAAACTAATTATCCCCAACCATTATAAGAAACCAAAGTTTTTGGAAGCGTTAAAAGCCATCTTATCCGATGAAGGCACCGTCAATCTTGAATGTGACTTAATTAATTGCTTTTAAGTTGTTTACATTAATGAAATTTTGAGTAATTTCATTGTGTTTTTTTTCAGGTAAAGTCATAGGAGTCCCGGTAATTTACATATTAATATGTAACTTATAACTTTAAAATCCTATGAAATTCAATTCGTTCTTTATATTTTCTAAACAAGACGCCCACTTTAAAATGGTTCAAAGACGGTGTTCTATTAAATCCGTAAGTGAATTTGTTTACAAATTAATAAATTTCAGATTAAATTGCATATTACTATAATTATTAATTTCATCCAGCGGGGACATTCATCGAATACTCTCTGGAAATGATGGAACTTGCTGTCTAGGGACATACTGTTGCAAGGCACTTATTAAACAAACTTTACAAATTTTGATATAAATTTATAATAAATTTCAATAGGCATCTAATTGCATGGGTGAGGCTAGTTCATCGGCTGCCCTTCTTGGATTTGAAGGTATACCAAATTAATTTAGGGCATTTAAAAAACAAATAAACCTATTTATCTGCATGTAATAACAGACAAGCTATTTCCTAAAAAGCAATCGGTTATTGAGCAACAGCAGCAACAACAGAAATCTGCTAACAATCTGACTCGAGACCAATCTCTATCCACAATTCTGGAAGAACGTACATCGCAAATGATGAGTGCATGCGAAACACCGCTGATAAACAAGTCTATTGAAGAAGATGTTCGAGGAGAATTCAGTTTATCAATTGACGGAAAAGAAGTTTCTGTTTCACTTTATGAAACACCGGATCTCACGGAAAATGGTAAAAATGCCCTCTCTTCAAAACAACTAAATGACTATTAAATCATCTAAATTTTTCATGAAAGATGCCAAACAAATTATTGAAATGTTTGCTGAAGAGTATTCGGAATACATTTCTGGTATGTTGTTTTCACTTCTCTTTAAAAATCTTGTCATTGAGGGTTGCTAGTACTTGATAATAATGAGTTGATTATGAATATCGACAATTTAGAGCACAACATTGTTCCACTACCTTCACTTCGTTTCATGAAAGACACCTCCACGGCTGGAAATATAGTGATGGAAGCAGTGGGTAAGAAAATTATTTTAAACTGTTAATTAAAAAGGGGTGGTTTTAAGTTTAAAGACCTAACCAAATTGACCTTTAACTTTGAATAGAAAAAATATTCAATTTTTCCAAAATTTCCTAACTTAAATTAAGCCATTCCAGAATCTAGATACTTCAAAAAGAGTTCTGATGATCATCTCAAAACCTTTTTTGCGCCTATCAAAAATTATATGAAATGAAAATATTTTTAGCTGCAATACAACAATTTTTCCGATTTTTATGGCCCCATTTCAATATTTTTTTTGGTGAATTATGTTTGTGTAAGTAATAAAATTATTGACCTACAATATTTGAACCAATTTCGATCCAGAATTTTGGTATTTCCAGTTTTTGCATGTGCAATAATTCTCATACCTCCTATTTACCTCATTTCTAATTTTCTAAACTGTTTGCCTGATTTTGCCCATCTTCGAACTCCCCCTTCCTATTGGGTAGTAGAACAACTTTTGTACAATTTTTGGGAAGGATACTCCGCTCCGCTTGTGCCCTATCGTGTCCTAGACAGACACGTTGGTCATATAAACTCGGGCTAAAAAGAAGTTTTTTAAAGATTAAATATGTTTTTTTCAGTAATTGATGTCACAGATGATCCATTTGAATCAGCAAAATCCATGGCTCATGTTCGGGAGGATACAACAGAAGGAGACGTTGAAGATATTTCAGAGTCTTTCGAAAGTCCATTAGAATTATCTGGTGACATGCATGGAGGAGAATTGGAAAGAAGACATTCCGCTGGAATTTCACGATCCAGAAAATCTAGTTCAAAAAAGCGCAAAAATGCGAGCCAAGCTGCAACTCCAACAAATGAAAATTTAAGTCAGCAGGGGTCCGACGATGCTTTCCTTACAGCAGAGAGTGAGCACACATCATCTCAAAAAATTGCCGATATTCTTCAAGAGAGAATGGCAAGTCCAGGTGCAGTTGAGACATTTTATGACAGTGCCAAACAAAGTGAAAGACAAGCAAGTGAGAAGCTTGTAAGTGAAAGAAATAATCGAGCAATTATCGGAGAGCAAAGAGGTATGTACACTGACATTGATCTCATTGAAGAAAGTCTCCAAGCCCTGTCTTCAAGTGCAATTCCAAAAACAACAGTTGCTGAAAACATTATGGCTAGCCAACAACAAACTGGGTTAATCTGCCAACAAGCTCAACCAGTGAGTGAGTTGGACCTGATTCAAAATAGTAACAAATTGCCATCTGAAACTTTTTGTGATGTCACCTACCAAAAATTTAACGCTCTTGAAGGTGAATATGATCAACATTTTGAGTCACTAGAATCCCTTCAAAACCAACAAGAACATCAAACAGGACACCCAAAATACACATCTCAATTACATGAACCGATAGGTCAAGAATTTTTTCAACATTATAGCCAACTCGGGGATTATCATGAAAACGAACAAACAATCTATCATGGGTTAGAGGTTCCACATGACTCGGAACGATTTATCGGAATTGAAATGGCTGAAATGGTGCTGGAAGGAGCAGATACTTTTTCCGATATAGAGTCATTTTCTGTTCAGGAAAGAGAGGAAAGATTAGGAGATGAATTTGATTATTTGATGCAGACAGATAATAATTCACAAGTACAAATGGCGGAGGGTGCTTATGATTACCAACAATTGGGAAAAGAGCAAATTCCATTAGAACAAATTGAACAGAAAAATCTGTCAATCCATCAAATCCAGGACATGGACTTAAATAAGAAAGCTACTAAAAAAACAGACAAACAAGCTGAGCAACAAGACGTTGAGAAAATAAAAATGTCTCAGAGTAACAAAGAAGAAACTACATCATTTGAAGAAATTCAAGAACTTTCTCCACAAACACAAATAAATCTTGAAGCGAAAATTGAGTCAACTGAAACTGGAAAGATAAAAAAGGAGAAAGTGTCTCCACTGGAACAAAAAGCAAAAGAATTGTCAGTTGCTTCCAGTGCTGAGAAGAGGGAAATTATAGCAGGGAATGTTCAAGAAAATGAACTTTTCATGACATTGGAAAGTGACAATGCTAGACAAAAAGCAAAATCAGACCAGATTGATGGGGTTAAAGAGTCAAATTTTGAAAAATCCGAAGAACCAATTAAAGCTAAAACCCTGAATGAACAGGGCGAAAAAAATAAAATTCAACAAAGCCTTGAATCAAAACTGAAAGAGATATCTAAAACAAATGATTACAAAACAGAAAGTAAAAGCGAGTGTACGGAGGAAACTAACAAGAAATCCCAGGAATCAAATGCTTCTGAACTCGCGAATACTGAACAAGAAACGGATTGTAGAGCAAAAGAAACTAAAGCCAAAACGGAAGACGGTCCCACGCTTAAAAATGAGCAAAACAAGACAAATACATGTATGGAGAAACTTGATAACAATGGAATGATTGAAGATAAAATTATAAATAAATCAGAACTTTTGCCTATAAGCAAAACACATTCTGATAAGAAAATGATTGAAGCAACTGCAAATCTTAAAGGAGAAGAGTCTCAAAAGTTAGAAGCAGAGCAGGAAGTTAAAAATGAACTTGAAGCTCCACAAGAAACGAAAAATAAAGTTGAATTAGATCAGGAAGGTAAAAAGAAAACTGAACAAGAAGCGAAAAAGAAAGCTGAAGCTGAACAAGAATCCAAAAAGGAAGCAGAAGAAGATACCAAAAAGAAAGCTGAACAAGAAGCGAAAAACAAAGCTAAAAAAGAAGCCAAAAATAAAGCAGAAGAAGAAGCCAAAAAGAAAGTTGACGAAGACGCTAAAATAAAGGCTGAACAAGAAGCTAAAAAGAAAGCTGAAGCTGAACAAGAAGCGAAAAAGAAAGCTGAAGCGGAGCAGGAAATCAAACTGAAAGCTGATGAAGACGCCAAAAAGAAGGTTGAACAAGACCCCAAAAAGAAAGCTGAAGAAGAAGCGAAAAAGAAAGCTGAGGAAGATGCCAAAAAGAAAGCTGAAGCTGAACAAGACCCCAAAAAGAAAGCTGATGAAGACTCCAAAAAGAAGGCTGAACAAGAAGCGAAAAAGAAAGCTGAAGCTGAACAAGAAGCCAAAAAGAAAGCTGAAGCGGAGCAGGAAATCAAACTGAAAGCTGATGAAGACGCCAAAAAGAAGGTTGAAGCTGAACAAGAAACCAAAAAGAAAGCAGAAGAAGAAGCCAAAAAGAAAGCAGAAGAAGAAGCCAAAAAGAAAG
>JAQIXN010000975.1:0-24798 GCA_034698145.1 Proisotoma minuta | reverse complement strand
ATAAGATGTCACAATTTAAGTGTCAAGTTTTTAACCTTTAAATGAGATAGACGTTCGAATCATATGGGTATTATTGGGTATTTGGCTTGCGTTTGAAACTGTTTTAAAATGTGCTATAGGAGTAATTTTAAATGACAGCTAAATTTTATTCTTGGAGTTAACAAGAAAGGAATTTCAAACCTTATATTTACATAGTTTGTAATGATTAAATTATGGTAAATATGACTCGTGTCTCAAATTGCCTTCACATACCAACTTATTTAGCAAACCATTTTATATTGACTGATGCACAAAGTTTATGCAAAAACGCACTGGATTTTTAAAAATACTTGTGACGATAGATAAATAATTGTTCTTTTATTATTTTTGGAAAGGAATTAAATAAGCATTAAAAATATTTTGATAAAAATTCTGTGTATGATAAAATACAAAAATATAGTGTATGAATTAATTATACATACAAGGATGAATAAAGTTGGGATACATACATATAAAAATTGGCTTAAAAACCTTTAAATTTGAAGGCATTGCTTTTTGGGTGGTATGCGATAAGCCTTTAAATATCTACATTGAAGACAAATTAAAATTAAAATCTTATAGTCTATTATTGGAGATGAATTTGAGAGCTGCAGATTTGAATAATATTCAAAGATTAAGGTTGAAAAGGAGACACATGAAAATTGAGAGAATGGAAAAGAAAGAGGTATTCAAACTGTTGGTGAATTTAATGAGTAAACCTCGAGAGGAAATGAGAGTGAAGAAAGAATTCTTTTTCGGTCAAAAGGATGAGAATTATCAAGTTACCGAAATAATTTAGCTTAACTTTTCCAAGCCTTCTATCAAGTAAAACTGGAAATAAAGGCTTGGAAATCGGAAACTTGCTATGTACACTTCCACGCTCCAACCAGTTGGACTCTCGTGGTGCGGTGCGATAAAGAAAATATATATAGCCCAAGAATTCCCCTTTAAACGAACCCAGACTTCAATTGATTTTGGACCACCAGTAAAGTTAAGCATATTTAGGCCGAAATCCTTCTAGACTCATTATCTCTAAGATTAGAGAGAGAAAACAAATGTTGAATATCTCTATACTTTACACGCTTATAACTCCCTTCCTCTACAGGGGCACTTAAATCTGCATCTTTAAACTTCCGGAATGGAATGAAATAGACCAGGAAAAGAAAATAAACGATCCATTTTCTCCGACTCGTAGAATGGCTCTTATACTCGTGCCCTTAGACTTGTGTAAGTATGTACTTCAAAGGAAGGAAATTAATGATTCGGGGAAGTCTAGATGTCATATCCTATCTGTTGATCTTAAATATAAGTACGCCAAGAAGATTATTCAAGATTCTTTGGTCTGACTGCTTCAAAGAACATTAAAATAAAAATTCTGACGATAAATCTCTAATCCCCTCTAACATATACTAAATCTGTACTTTGCTGACTCAAAGTTGCTGACTGCTGGGTTAAGTTAAGGTAATTTTCTAATTTAACTACAACAATTCTCTGACATCATTTCATCTCATTATTGATTGGTTTCGTATTGAAAATGAGTGTATTATTCATTAGCACTAGACAGTTGGAGGTTGCTTAAACAGCCAAAATATTTTTAAAATGTATGCTAGCCAATACGAATATAATATTTCATTTTGATGACCGTGTCGCACCCTGTTCTTTGCGAAACAAGATAGCATCACACACTTGTTAAACACAAATTGAGATCTATAGTGCCACCAATCATAAATCAGCCAAGAAATTTTGCGAATCCATTCATCTTCGTTTCTTGTTAAATCAATAAATTATGCTTTTGTGCTCCAAGCACTATATGCTTTGACATTAATGCTCATAACACAGGTGTACATCCAAAATTAACCTACTAAATATATTGTTGTTTTTCATGAAAATACAATTTCATGTGCTATGAAACTTTTGAATTTGTCTCACGGTTCTTAATCAAAAGAATATTTTAGTTGCAGTTCAAGATAACCCATTTCTAGAATCTTCATGGGTCGACTAAAACAGATAATTAACATTTTAAAGAAACAAGGTTTTTATATGTGTATAGAATTTATATGCTAAATCAGTACGTATACAAAGTATTGTTGATAAAATTGCTGATTATCTCTTAACTGCTGACACAATAAAATGTGTATATCAATAACATTGCCATCAATTTGTATTGAATTTGTACATTAATTTCTCTTTTATTCACTTGTATTCAAAGCGTTTATAACATGCAACATATCAAAGTTGGTGGCAGCAACACAATTACACGGCAAAATACTGTGTAGAAATACAGGTTTGAAAATTGCTTTGAAATTAGTAAAATAGTGATATAATCATAATGATGCATTGTGCTACTAAATATTTTACTGCCTGCTGAGTGATGTCTCACTCTCAAATTTATTGAAAATACTTGTATTTTGTTTAGTAGTATTTTGCCTAAAAATAAGAAAAGCGTCATTCGACTTTGTCTAAATATAGTAAATCTAATTAAAGTCTCTAATTAATAAAAACTATACATTGGGATTGACTTTTTTTTAATTAGGATATGGTAGCCGGGAAGAAGCTTTCGTGCAATAGCTTCTGGCTTCCCAGCGCATTAACATCCCTTGGCATTGGCTTTCCTGTTCCCTGCACAATTAAGGGGTTATTTATATATGCATGTATGCCAAATATGACATTTTTCCTTAACTTTTAATAACTTGAGCTTCAGAGATTTTAACATAATTTTACTATACATTATTTTGCTTTTGGTGCGAAATAAATAAACCTCTTAATAGGAAGCCAAGTTTCTTTCCGCAAATCTAAATATATAGTTTTTGGAATGTTTGCGCAAACAGTTTTAGAACAGGAGTGTAGGATGAAATGGCATGAAATTCTTACGTTATAATCTTGGAGGTAGATAATGTCTGACCTTTTGTAGAATTCCTGACACTGTATAATTTTCAATACTTCTTTTGGTATTCTCTTGCCCCATCCCTTTTTACTGCTTTCACCATTCAAGCATTTGCATTTTATGCTTAAACGGAAAGTTGCAGCAAACATATAAAACTCTTTTGGTGATCACAAATTTTACTAAAATTATTCAAATCCTTCTTTTCTAGACTCGTAGCGTAATAATTGCATAGGACTCTAAAGAGGAGAAAACTTTCTTTCCAACTTTTTCGCCAACTTGTTGGATATAGTTGTAGATATTCAGGCAAAGCGCAAAAGAATGTTTCTGTAAGCCTCAAAGTTTTGAGGTCGTTTAACACAACCAACGATACAGAAAAAGAAATGGAATGTAAAACATTATTCGCTAATAAGAAATAACTTATTTTCTATTTTTACCCATAAACATTTATTTAGAATAAGATAAATAAGCCAAATATTTTATACTACATGGACAATAGAGATATAAAAGCCTTGAGAAAATGGAGTAAGGCTATTGAGAACATGTTAATGTCACTGCTTTCCTTTGTGGATGCATTTGAAAGAGATGAAGTGGAAGTCATAAAGCTCTTTCAGCAAAGAAGACTGTTTATTCAGATCCCCATCTACGCAACGCATTACAATTTGGTCAAACAATAGGAAGCATATAGTCACAATTGCCAACCAACCGAGTGTAACTGGCAAGACAACTCCGAATGCCACTGCCACACACTAATCACATTTTGGTGGATAAGCAAGCTTTTGTTTTCCACAAGTAATCACTGAGGTGTAAGCCACTACTGCTTTTCTGTTCGCACCGAGAAGAAGACGAGGTATCAAATGCCAACTAGAATCCACATTCCAACTTCACATCCGCAGTATTTGTTTCCATGCGGTGAGAGAGAAAGTTGGATAGAATGCAATTTGTATGATGGCTGTATGTTGTACACGACATATCTAGATCACATAAGAATGATCCCTTTGTGTTTAGATTTTGGGTGCGTTGTTTTGTCTAGTAAAAGTATTCACTAAAACGGACAGCTTCCAAGTACACAGAAAACGGCTAAACCGTGTGTATTTGGAAATGAGATGAGTTTGGGCTTAAGGTCTATGTACTTCAGGTTGGCGTCTTATCGATTTACTTTCTACCTGGCTTGGTACCTTCTCCAAATCTCCGTCGCTGTTTTACTTTTATTTCAACTAAACTTTTCTCTTTTTCAATGCACCATTTAAGTAAGCACATATGCCTTTAGGATTCAAAGAGAATAATTTTCCTCCAATTTGTTGTTTGCGAAAGAAAATTCCAGCCCTGCAAGGTCTGAGTATAGTTATACTTTCAACAAAAATGTGACGCAGAAAGAAGGACTGTTTAGGTATAATAATTGTTACTGTAAACATTCTTCAGATAAACGTAAAGCTCAAAAGTTATGTTTACCTTGCAAGAAGGCAATATATTTTGGGGGTTGAAAGATATAATAAAACCGCTTGGAAATTACCTTCCAAGGATCCAATTTTGGCATGAAGTGAAAGCTGAGTAAAGACACGAACTGAAAGTTAGCACAACAAGAGTATTGGCAAGATTAGTTTTCTTGAAACCAATGTGTGCTGTGTCATAAGATCAGAATTCTGGTCTTTTTCCACGAGATCTCTCATCTTCGACAACGCAAAAGACAGATGCAATATAAGATGAAACGGACAAACTGACGGATAGTGACAGTTCAATATTCTGTTACAATAATAATAAGTAAGACAAAGGATGGAACTCAAAAGCTGGTTGGCTCATGTCGCATACTTTATTTTCCCTTCAATTCAGATCCCATTTTTGCTGAAAACTGTCAAATTTCGTTGAAATATAAAGTAGAGCAATAATACTACTATTGGGATTTGTATACACAAGACATTTGGAAAGATGTGAATTTGATCACCAAATGATATTGGTGTTTTTGAATCGCTATATTTAAATTATTGTCGAAATGTCTAGATTATTAGACGGTCACATTATGTTATTATTGAGTTTCATAGTCATACTTTTAATGAGAATTTTGAAGGGCTTTTTAACTCATTCCTTCCAAATAATGAGGGAACCAAAACTCATTATCAACACAGTATAATCAACTACGCTGTTGGCATTGATATTAGGCAAATAGAGGGAGAGAAAGAGAACTGGGAAGCAATAATTAGAAAGTAAAGGGTATCCGTATCCTAAGGTCGTAATGAGATTGATAAACAAATTTATAGGATAGCGAAGCAAATCAAATTATCAAAATTGTAAATAGAGTGTTGGCAGAACTCGACCTAAATGTTTAGACTATGGCATGTCAACTTTCACCGTAACACAGATTTTGTAAATATTCACTACGTTAAACGGACAAAACTAATGAATTACAATCGTTTATCTATTTTATTAGATTGGCACTATAAATTGATTTTCCAATATCAATTAGCATCGATTTTTAATCAAAATTTTTTGATTTTAACTTTCAAAACTTGCGAAAGAGAGAACGTGGGAGTATTGCAATTAGTATTATCAAAAGAAATTAAGAGAGACATACCTGCCAAAGGGCACGGAAATCTCTCTGTTCAACACGAAGCAGTTGACAGGGCTCCCGAGTGACGACAGTATTTTCCCGTGGAGAGTCATCTAATATACTTTCACCAAAAAAACTGCCCATCCCAAGACTTCTAGAAAATGCACTCATATCCTGCAAAATCAAAAACCACTTTTAATTTTTTATCCCCTATGTCTACAAGAGCAGCAAACTTTAAGAGAAACTGTTCTCTTCTGCAAATACATCAAAAAAGCAAATTATTGTAACAGTCATATGACTTTAGTTTATAGACATGGTTTAATTTCGCATATCTTTACCAACTTCATCGATTGTTCATAAGTGGGCATAATTCCTACTTGAATTTGAAGAGCACTTTCATTGCTTTCTATTCTTTTTTTTTCATTTCAACATGTTAACTCACCTCAACGATTCCAGTTTTGGAAACGTGGACATCCAACGTCCCAGCTAATACTGCATACCAGCTGGTGCCTTTATCACCTTGTCGATATACTGCAAGATTTAATAAATGTTTTTATGCACACATCATTTGCAAAGCACATGTCGGGTTTGTTGATTTCAAAAACATGCTGATTTATTTATATTTATAGAGCATGGTCTTGAGAAAAGCAACCCTCGTCTTTCCTGAGTAAATATTTTATGGTTGCAACGAAAGCAAAATTTTATTTATCGTATAAAAACCTGCTTCCAACTCTCAGACATGAAGAGAGCAGTGAAAGTAGTTGATGGAAAAAGTGGAATAAGTCACCTTGATTTTATGATTTGCGAATTTTTTGTCAGCAATATAATATTTTTCATCAAAATTTTAACTATGCATAACTCGATTGGCCAATTAATTGACTATAAAAGTAATAATTCCTTATTAGTTTCGCGTGCGATGGTGTAATTTAATTAATTAACTTTCATTCATTACATAGCATTTCACGAATGGAGATTGCAAAAATAAGCCTAAAAAAGACCAAGGAAAAATAATTTGTTCCCGACACGAGAAACAAATGTGATTTCATTAAATCTTTTTCGACATTTCTTTTCCTGGAGATGAAATAGGGAAAGTCAATTTTCTTGGACTAGTTTGTGGAAGGAAAAGCACTCGCCATAATATTAAATCTTATTAACCCTGAAATTCACAAAATGAATCTCTTTTTTTTTGCTTTCGTTGCCAGCTTGAGAAATCATGAAAAACATGGCATAAAATGTGTGGGGGGGGATTGAACTTTGTGGGAGGAGTTGAAGACATTTTGATTAAAACATGGTACAAGTCATTTTCATTCGATTTCTATTAGCAGACTCTTCACATTGTCAGTTCCTATCATTTGTTGTGGGTTTCTGGTTAGATCGAGAGGGAATTGTGCAGCTCTTCTTTCCAATTTTAGATTCGTGCTGCTAGTTTACAATTTAAATTCTAATTGCTTTCCTTTCTCAATACCAAACCCAATCCTACCAATAATTCTTTTGAGTTGTATTCCATTGAATTGCATACAACTAGATATATAGGGGTGTTAATTCTTCTTTGATTTTTGATTACATGGTCCTTTGAGACGACTGTATAATTAACTACGTAGATATATATAACATTTAATGAAAACCTTTGTTATGAGCTGCCATAACCAACTCTGTCTTTTTACATCAAATGAATGCACCAATAACTTACATGTCACTCCAGAGTCCAAATTCTCCAAATAAGCGACGCTGGCCAATTGATTGAGCAGCAGTGGAGGCACTCCCGTAAGAGCTGCCAAGTGTCGCAAGTGAGAAACGATTACAGCAATATCTTGAACACTCCTGTCATCAGGCCTGAAAATATGTAAGTTATACATATATGGAATACAATAATTGAATAATATTAAATTGAATGCCAATCTATACTTTAGTATAAATAGCGATGTAAGGTAAATATGTATATTTTTGAGCAATACAATGAATGTGTCAATTGTCGAGTCAACGTTGTGTGAGCATTTTCATCAGTCCTATTTTAGAAGAAATACCACAAAAAAGTTATGAAGAGGCCATAAATTGAGGAGAGGCAACGCTTGGAAAGTATGTATTTCATGCAACAAGTTGTAAGTGTACGGAGAAAGTTACTTTTCCATGAAGCAAATCGATATTTTCCTTTTAGTGGGACAACACTCTGAGGGCTTGTAACTTCTTTCATTTTTTTCATGTCTCTCTGCTTTCCTTTATTCTGTTTCAGTTGCATGGAAAACTAGAGATCGGTTGCCTTTGATCGCTCGCTTCTTGGCTTTGCTAAGCATGTCAAGAATATATGAAGCTCATATAACCCTTGAATTCAATTTAAATTACAATGCCAACTCGTCTACTACAATTAGATGTTTTAATGAGCTTTCACTTTCTATTCTTTCTGTAAATAATGGATCAGTTAGAAATGTCTCTTTTATCTTATCTATCCAATTTAATTTCAAAGCAATCTAAAACGTGGCTACATTAAAATTCAATATTACTACAAGATAAAATTGAAAAAGATTGAAATTCTGACAATTCGATATTAAAAAAAAAGTTATATGCAGCAAATTTTCATTCCCATTAAATAATCATTTTAAATTAGTTTTATCCAGAATAAACTTAAATTAACTTTTTTTCCTGGATTTGTTTCCTACACAAGACAATAAATGAGGAAATTCCAACCTTCTGTCAATACTGAAGTACCAGAGTTCCTGTGTCATGTTGGAAATAATTGTTTACACTCGACTTCACTTTCACTCCAACATTCTCAAATTCCCTTCAGATAAAAAAGTCCTTGGTTCATCATACATATATGTCTTTCGAGATCTGAATGATAATGCTTTACAAGAGTCAATTTTGCAAAGGACATTATTTATTTATTTTTATGTGTTCATTTCACGGGAGCAGTTAAAACTGACCCGGTAAACAACTCATTAGCTTTTTCCATTTTTCTCTTCCATGAATTTTCACCTTTTTACACAAAGCAATGAACTTGAGATTGATTCACACTTCCTTTCCTTGAACTCTATTTTACGCTTGAGTGTAACAAATTTAATTTGAGAACTTAAACTAGTGGACAGATGAAAGAGCACTGAACTGGAATCACCACCACATCCTCCTGCCAGAGGATTAAGAGGTAATTCGCAACTTAGGAAGTTTGGAGAAAGTCGTGTCTCATAGTGGCATGTAAATATCGCGTAGAGATACAAGCAGAAAACAGGATCTTTCTCTGGAGAAAGCTGAGAAAAGAGTAAATTAGAGAGGGAGAGTGAGTGGTGGAGTTGGATGGGGCCCTTGGAAAGCACTGATGCTGATTTGGGCAGAGCAGAACATGCCGTACGCCAAAAGAGATTTCATGCGTCGTCAAAGTAGTCTTCCGTGGGAAAGTGCTTTCGCTACCTTCTGCCTACCTGCAAACCAAACAAACTCCACAATTCCACTTTTTATTATCATCTACATCTGGAGTCATATTCAACAGAGATACAATAACGACCACTTATACCGATAACAATGAGAGCAAATGGAAACGTCGGTTTTCAAAGTGCAAATTCTTTTGAGAAAGCTTCAACGAGTCAAGTTACCCCAAATATACATTTTCTTTGTTCATCTCACTTAGATAATGAATAGTCTATCTTGCTTGTTATTTTACTAATATTATTATTGTTGTTTTCCATCTTGGTCATTAATTTAGCTCATTGTCATCCATTGTTTACTCCTGAAAACAGGAGAGATTAAGGCCACCAGCGGATAAAGACGAATTTTAAATTAGAGGGAGAAAGGGAAAGTGGAACATAAATAAAATATTCCCTGTTCCTTTTTTACCTTACTCTTTCCACATTCATCCACTCATTAGTCTTATTTGTTCACTCTCTGTCTGTCTGTTCATGTCTGTCCAACTTCAATAAAATCCCGTGGATTCTCTGGTTTGACTTTAATTTAATTTCACTGCATAATTCCTCCTGGCGGATAGCATTTCATCATTTTGACTCCAAGTAGCGTGTACAACTGCTATCAACTCCTTCCTCAGTGGATGCATACATAAATATATACCTTTATATTTCCTCTTCTATATTATATGTAGTCATGTTACATGTTCTGCTGCAAGCTAACGAGCAGAGAGTTGAAAGCCTCCGCATTATCATCAAGATGATTTATTTAGAGAGAACTACATATTAGAACATTTATAACGAGAAATCGATACACCGCATAATACATAATATGGATGATGTGAGATCTTTCTTCTTTCCATTTATTATGAAAGAGATCTGGGAGTTGGTGATTTTAATTTCTTGGGAAGCCCAACAAGTAACTTGGCTGTGATTGAAATGAGTGATTCCTTGAGTTTAGCAATAAAAGACTAATCCAAGCCCAAGGGAGAAAGCTTTCTTAAAAGCCATAATTATACTCCTTTCACAGAAATCACTTCCCAAATCCCAACCTCCCCTCCTCCTTTCAAACATTAGATAATTAAATAGACCACTATATCATCTCTTAAATCTCGAATGAATTCCCTTTGGAAGTCTGTTGCATTCCATCCCCATAACTTTCTTTAATAAATCCATTAGCTATTTAGAGAAAGCAGATATTTGTCTGTTTGTCCACCCTCCACCCTCATTCCCCATCTTTATCTTTGGAGAGGGGAAAGTTGAGGAGAAAGTTTTGGGTGCTGTTGGTCGGTTTTGCAAGGAGCGTTACGCCAGCGCCACACCGTGGACAACGCTGCCCCCTTCTCGTTTTGCGTTTTCATTGCGTTTTGCGTTTATTCTTCAGCCTCAGTCCCTCCGTCTCCTTCTTTTTTCTAAACAATAAATTAACTAACAATTGAAATAGTTTGGTAAGTTAATTATCCAATCAGTTTTGTCCACCTATGACCTAATTAGCACAAATTGTAGCCGTAGCTTTTGTCTTTTTTAACTTTTTGAGAGAAAAGCAAGAACAAAGAACAATTAATATTTTTTTGTAATATTGTAATCTTGATTAGATCATGATGGGTGGCCGCGGAAGTTTGTCTCCGAGAAGAGGTATAAGTCCTGCAATGAGGGAGCGCTCGGCGTCTCCCCAGCCGCGCCATCGTCGGGCGTCGTACAGTCGCTCACGAAGTCATTCTCGAGGTCGAGAAGCGAGAGAGGGTCGAAATGAAAGAAAGGGAGGATACCGTCGAAACTATAGATCACGATCTCGCTCAAGGTCAGTATTCTTTTTACTGGGCATTTTTTGCAAGCTATTAATAAGTTGCTTGTTTTAAAATATTTTAGGGGAGGTGCAGCAGGTCGATCAAGTCGTTCAAGAAGCCCAATGTCCAACCGTCGACGACATGCTGGCAACAGAGTGAGTTGTCAAAATCGCAACGTTAGATAGAATACAAATATTATTTCATTTTAAATACTAAATTACTGTGTGCCTACATCAAATTTAAATGTTGTAGGAGGATCCGCAACCAAACAAGTGCTTGGGAGTGTTTGGACTTAGTTTGCGAACCACTGAACGAGATTTGAAAGAAGTCTTCTCTAGATATGGTCCAATTGAGGAATGCACTGTTGTAATTGATGCTCAGGTAATAATAGAATTTACTCATTTAAGTTTTTTGTATTTGCATTGGTTTATTTAGACTGGCCGATCACGCGGATTTTCATTTATCTATTTCCAAAGTGTTGAAGACGCAAAAGCAGCAAAAGAAAGTTGCAACGGAATTGAAATTGATGGGCGTCGTATTCGAGTTGATTTCTCAATTACTCAAAGAGCCCACACTCCAACACCAGGAATTTACATGGGAAAACCTACGTATGGATAATCCCCAACAAACTATTGTTTATCTAATGAATACTAATGATAAAAAAATTTATCAATGTGTCATTTTTTTAGAGTTGAAAATAGTAGACGCCGAGGAGGCGGAGGAGGAGGAGGAGGGGGAGGCGGTCGGCGTGAAGATTATCGTGGTTATCGTAGGTCTCCATCTCCTTATTATCGTCGCAGGCCACGCTACTCTCGTTCACGATCTTACAGCCCACGTAAGTACTAGTAAGTAATGTGGTGTCGCGGTGGCATTATTGCTTCTCAATTTGTTTTTTTGTTATTGTAAAAAATTCTAAGAATAAATGTCCTTTTATAGTAAACACAATTAAGTTATATCAAATCTAATATATGTATGTTTATTTTTATTATCAAGGGCTTCGGTCAAGTAAGAATTATGGCGAATGAAAATGAATTCAAGCAATTAAGAATTTGGAAGAGTTGAAAATGGAGTTTTAAGAATTTCACATACATTCAAGCCGAATTTTCACTCATGAAGTTGAATTGCAAATGTCAGAACAAGTTTGGTGCAAAAGAATTTCATTCAAGATTGAATTTCAAGTTAGGATGTTGTAGAGAAAACTTCAATATTTTAAGAATAAGAAAATAGCATCTGCATCATCTATATCAGCTATTACGCTGGACCAACTCTCATTCAAAACATCAATTTGGTAATTCATATTTCAATTCTTCCTGGTTGAATTTTACAAACCCTTCCAAAAAATAATAATAATTGACAAAAAATCACTAATGGCACTATTCCCCAATTCGAGCTTTTGTCTTGTACGCATAGTTTTCAGGTATCGGATTTCAAGAAATCAAGGTAAGTAAATACATTTTATCACTTTTAATTTTTAAGAAAATAAAAACAATATTTTATTCCTGAAATAATTTTATTGCTGTTTATTACCACCATTGTTCATATTTAATGTTTGTCACATAACATTTTCCAAGCTGTTCATTTACATATTGAATCATTTCGGGTGGGCCGCATACATAGGCAGTTAATCTTGACGACATTTCTTGAGAAGGAGTGATGCTAAAGTCGTTTTGCATTATCTTTTCTATATCTTCCAATTTTATTCGTCCGGCTAAATATGATTAATAATTTACGCATTTCACAATCGTAAATTCGTAAACCAAAATTGCTTAATATGCATATGCTTACACTTAAAATTTGTGGATGGTTCTTGGTTTTTACTTTGTGTAACATAATAATGAGGCTTGAAATTTACACTTGTTATTAATTTGAATTCGTCCTGAAATATCAATAACATTTCTTTATATATAAGTTTTTTTTAAAGATCAAACGTACGCGTACATGAAATATAAGTTCATCCCATGTTTTGGCACTGAACATTAAAGACGTTTTTACATCCTTAGATCCAACCTTGAATCCTCTGTCATTTAACTCGTGAATAATGGAGGCTAACGGGTTAATCCCCACTCCCCCTGCAATTAAGAGGATGCATGGGTTGTCTGTAGTGGCGTCTTCAATTTGTTGAAGGTCAAGGAAAAAGTCTCCCCCAACTCGTACTCCTACAGATATTCCTTCTTTACACTTCAAAAAAACAACGTTTTATTCATTGATTTTTTAGCACAAAATTCTTTGTCGAAATGCATACCAAAGTATGTATCCATTTCGAGGGAGGGCTATCTGAATATTTGACAGCTAAATGAAATTCTCCAGTTTTCAATAAAAGCGAAGGACTTGAGGTTATCGAAAAACCTCCAACTTGAGGGATTTCAGGGATCAACATATCAATCCTGTTTTTTGACCACATAAAAGTCATTTGATGCAACATCGTTTTGAGTTATTTACGTACCATTGTCCAGCTTTAAATGTAAATGGAACAGGACGCTTTTGAGTTTCTAAGATTATGTGTTTTACTGAAGGAGAAATTTCCGTAATTTTTTTCACATTCATTGTATGAACAGCTTTGTCTCTAAATTGATCAGATGTGACCTTTTATTTACAAAGTTGCAAAGTTAGCAATTGCATGAAACAATAAGTTTAAATACTATTACCGTCAAGTGATCAGATAGATTTCTCTTGTTCTGTGAATTCATAATAATACAGCTTTTCTTTGTAGAAATATTTCTGTAAAATAAGCACAAATTGATTGGTTTTATTATTGACTGAGCTGTGAAAACGAAAAGCGTATGCATATCTTCACTTATGACGAATGAAATTATATGATATTATATTGTGCTATACTATTAGTAATGAACGTTATCAAAGAGCTGCAGACAAAAAATATTTCAAATAAAGCTTAACATTGGGGTAACAGATGAATGAAATCAATGACAAGCCACAATTTTAATTAGATAATGAGAGCATTATTTATTATAACTTTGTACAATATATGACTATTTAGCTAAACGTCTTTTATTTCTTCCTCTTCTTCTTGTTCCAATTCATTTTGACCTGTTTCTTGAGCGTTGTTGTCTGCAATTTCTGGAATCACTCCTTTCTCCCTCCCTGTTCTAATTTGACGTCCTTGAACCAATTCGATCTCCGTCACCGGCTCCTTATCAATACGTTTTAAATTTGGATTTATAGCAATCATTTCAATTCTAAAAGGAAATATGTATTTAATAGAAAAACACACTAATGATGAAGAAAAATTGAAATGTCAATACTTGTAATCGTTTAATGATGAAATTGGATTGTCCATTGTAATCAAAGTTCGAATGTTTGGAGAATTTCCTAAAAATTTTGCTTGTGAAAAGCTATTCAAATTATTTTGTCTGCAAAATAAATATTCATAATTTCTATTACAATTTTGTTGTTAAATTTTGAAACTACTTATAATATTTTTGGTCTACCTACCGAAGATTTACATATTCCAAATTTTCTAATTTAGGAAAATTTTCAAGCTTTGATATCTTATTGTCTCTTGCGTGAAGATGTGAAAGGGAAACGCACTTTTCGAGACCTTCCAAATTTGTTAGATTATTTTGAGCCTATATAGTAGTAAATAAGTATTTTAAAATTTTCAAAGCATCTATAAAATTATTGATACATACAACGAATAGACGCGTAAGGGTGGGTAAATCCAGCCCTTCAAGGGATTGTAGAGAATTGTCTCTAAGTTCGAGGAGCATGAGATTGGGGAAAGTCTGGAAATTAAAGGTGCTCAAGTCAGATATCTTGTTGGACGACAATTGAAGATATGTCAAAGAGTTCATAAAGAGGCCTTCTCCACTTGTCAGCATATTTCCCTTGGCACTGAGCCCCTGGATGAATGCATGTAAAAATTCTACTGCCCTATATTTATTATATATAATCACTTATTTTTTAAACCTGTAAAAATGGCAATTCTGGAATTTCTTGTAAGGATTCCAACAAATTGTCATTTATAATTAGAACCAATAGGTGCTTGACTGAAGCCAAACAATGGAAACTTTGCAACTTATTTCCACTCAAATCAATTACACGCAGATGTACATATGTTCCGATAATATCAATATTTGTCAGATTTCTTTTAAAAAAAGTTAAATATAATTTAAAGATTTTTAATCATAATTTTTATCAATTCATACTTGTTTCTTCCATCGTATCTGCTATAAGCAAACTCAAACGTATCCAAAGTTCTAGCAATATGAGATAGTCCAGTTCGAATGATGTCCTTAGTCAAAATAGCATCAGGTCGATCTATAGCTCCGTCTTCATTTATCTCATTGTTGGCTTGACCCATTCCTTCAAATTTTCCATCCCCCTGCAACTTTTCATAACTTTTCATACTAACCAAATGACAAAACTGTTTAACCAAAAAATGTGTCGCTTTTACCATTTCATCTTCTCCGAGGTATTCATCTTGAATCAATTCTTTGACTTCTTCCATTGCGTGAAGGCTAAATATATATGAAACGGTGTGTGAAAAGCAAACAAATAAGGCTCATAAAATTTTATTGAAAACTTTTTGTTTCTTCATTCAATAATTCCAGCTTTATTTATTTAGTTCAAAAACATGACAAATTTAAAGGACGTTTCTAAGTAAAAGATGGAATAATTTTATTATTGAGGCAAATAAAGTCCGTGGATAAGAAATGGAAGCTGAACATCATGCTGGAAGTTTGCTCTTCCAATCTCTTTAAAAGTTTTCCCATCGATAAATACCAAATAGTCGTTCTTTTCTTTTTGGGAGTTAATTACCACAGACATTAGGGTACCGTTATCTTCATCATTATCATTAGCTTCGGGGTTTTGGATGAAAACGGGCTCTCCTGGGAATTCACATTCCGAACTGGCTTGCCATCTGCTTATTTGCTTTGTTTCCAGGTCCATTTTTACCAAAGAATTTTCATAGTAGCCTTCGGGTGAAGTGTTTCCGGTGCAGTAAAAATATCTGTACTTTCTCCCGATAAATGATTTGTTTAAGCAAGGAAGCTCTAGACCTTTGTTGGTCAGAGCTTCGGGTTTGATAACCAATTTCTTGCCAACTTTCATTGCGCTTGCTGTAGTGTTCGAAATACTGACCAATTCCACCTTCTCCTCCAAGCTATTTAAATTATCCACTAATGGAATGACAAATCTTTCTGCTCTAGCATAAACAGAATCTTGAACGGGAGGATTTGAGAGAATTTTTTTCAGGTAGTTTGCTTCAAAAAAATCACCGTTATCGAATCTCAACAAGTCGCAGATAACGTGTCCATTTTCTTCGTACGCATTAATGAAATGAGTAAACATGAATGGATCTTCAGCTACAACTTCCGTTTTGTGAACTTTTCCTGTTTGTTTATCGATAAAGTAAAATTTATTCGTTAGCTCTTTTTTCCACTCCAACCAGTCCAAGAAACATTGCCCTTTAGTCAATACGCTTCCAAGAATCTTTGTAACGTTTAGAACAAAAGGTTGTTCAATGAAAACAAGAAATCGAGATGTCATTCCAAAACTATGATGCATAGAAAGCAACGTTGAAACGGAGGCTGAAATTGATGAAAATACTTGAGCCTTTTTGAGAATTTCTTTTGTCGAAGGTTTTCCAGATGTTGGGGGTGGAATCTTTACAAAATTATATTTTAGTCCAGTTAAAAATGAAGATCCAACAGTATAGGTTGTGCCATCGGTTTCATCAGTAAGAAGATGCGGTGAGACAAAATTTAAGCCGTAACACTTGTTTGTGTCATGTTTATCTCCCAATTGAAGGCTTTTGTTTAAGTCCCGAAAGAAACAAGATTCTCCTGCGACACATACATTAGTACCAATTTGATACAAAGTCATATTGTGGTTATCAGACATTTCTGGAATCTTTTAAAAAATTAATTAATTCAATGGGGCATTTTAAGAATTTTTATTTCATAAAATTGCAACTTACAACTTGAGGTATGCATCTTGCGAGCCAACTTTTGTTTGGGTCCGGTTGAGCACCTGTTCCGAACTCACAAACAACTGGAACTTGCGCCGCCTTTGCTCTTTTGAACACGTCGGTTTCCAAAAACTGGTTTCTAAATCGTACTTTAGTACCTTTCTCGATTTCGAATTCCGCAACGTTGGAATACCCATCAAAGAAATGGTTTACACTAAACCCTTTTTCAAATTCGTAGTATGAAGGCCCAACTTTGAGATATTTTCCATTAACGTATTCTGGCACTTTTCCTTCGATTGTAGCGAGTTCAGGAAACTTTGTCTCTTGAGCGTTGCTGTACAGCTTTTTCAAATTTCTCCCTTCTGCCATTTTACTTGACCCAGTAACTGGTCAAATACCACAAAAGACTGAATGGGCTAGATAAAATTCTAAGTATAAAGTGTGCCACAGTTGAATTCTTTGAACACTTTATTCAAACCAGTTACCAGTGATTCTTTACAAATGATAAATATTCGCAATAGTACATTGTTGAATCAAATCATAGCTAATGGTTAATATTATTGGGGCCCTGATTACCTCTATTTTATATGTCCATTTGTATGCCTATTAGTAAAATTGCGTGGTTATGTAACACGCTAAAATTTTGATGAGGCATGCACATATGTATAGCAAGTAATAGCAAGTTGATTAATGTGCAACGTAATGATATATATCCTATTGTTGTTTAGCCAAATTATATCCCCTTTCAAAAATTATTCATAAATTATTTAAACTCTAACAAGCATGCAGATATAAATAATATTATGAAACTTCCACACTACAATCAATTTCTTATTTTTGTAAACTTTTATTAGATCAGCTACAAATGAATTGGTGTTTCATATTATTAACAGCTTGGCATTTTAAAAAAATAAAATGAATGAGCTTCCTGTTTATATAAAGACTGAGTTAATTTTAATACGTAGAAATAAAATGATAAAATTCAGTAAGTTTCAAACAATACTTCAAAAAGACAATAATGCACAAGCGAAAGTATATATTTACAAATATGGCTAACTTTCGATTTTTATTACCAATGCCGATTTAAGAATTGACAATGTTATAAATGTTGGATTAAACTATTATTTAAAGAAATCCCAAAATTATTAAAAAATTGTCGATATTTGTTGACAATTATCAAATGAAGATCCCATATTTGTTTCTTTTGTTTTCTATATCTTTGAAATCTATTTGTTGTATCACGTTTTACGAAAAAAATCTTGAACACAATTACGAGTGTAATGTAGAGTTCGATTATCCAAGAAAGTTTGATTGCGCTTGTCTGAAAGGATTGTAAGTGGCTCAATATTTTGATAACTAAATATTAAATAAATCTTCCTATCGTAATAATTTAGATGGAGGTTATTCGGAAGCGCATGCAAAGATATTGCTCACATAGGAGGAAAAAATCAGTATTGTTTTCAAATCCCAAAAGGCGAGGCAAGTTGAGACTGTTTAAATGTTTACAAATCAATAGTTGTATACAGGAAATACAATAATAAAACATGCTTTTAGATAACAAGAGCTGAACAACTTTTGGCAAGTAAAAATAATCTCGTTCTTGAAAAATCGAATGGAACGTTGAGGCCTTTATCCGAGATGATGCATTTTAATGATCTCCATGAATTCTCGGCCAAAGACAATTTCATAACGGGATCAGAATGGAGTTTGTTAGATGGAAAAGGAAATTCATTATGTTTAAAACCAAAAGTCGACTTTTTTTGTTTTTTCGGGAATGTACCCAAATCCCATCACAATGCTAAAATAATTAAAGGGTGCAAACCAGAATCTATCCAACATGACCCAAAAGAATGCGTAGAAAATCATAGTGAAAGTAAAATATTCATTACTTACTATGTATTATTAATATTGTTTTTTTTTTAATATTCGCTATCAATAGGTAAAAATATCTGTGACCATCAAATATCCAAACGTGCAGTAGGGAAACCTGGTAGTCGCAAAAAGGGTCGCGTTTTCTTCGCAGCTCCTGGTCACAACTTTGAAGTTTTTAATGGATCTGATACGTCCCCTAATTCAACTGTAATTTATGATGAAGATTTCGTCAATACAACAGGAGGAGAAAACGTAACGTTTTCACACGACTCGATCGCAACCGAAATTTGGAATTTTCTTGATAACAAAATTGATGATTTACTCGAACTGAATGAGCCGTTCGAACTTTTACTACCAAACAACACTGCCAACGCAACAAATGAAAGTAATAATGGCAGAACAAAACGTAGAGCCCCAATTTGGGGGAGAAAATTTGGTAAAGGTCGTAGCATAAATCGAGCATCACAGAATGCAATTGAGGATAAAAGTGGAGATTTGGTCAAAACGGGAAATAGCAGCTCAAAGCCATACAAAGCACCAGTTTATCAATTTCTGGAATTATGCAAAGATGTCATGATAAAAACATGTCCAGAAGCATACGTGAAACCAGATTTCTTTGATTTAGCTGTAACATCATTTATCAGAATACAAAGGAAGCATTTAAATTTTCCTGACAGCGCAACCAATTATTTTGGCTATGGGAGAATTCTTCAGAGTTTAAAAACATGTAGAGACAACGCCACTACTTTTAATTTTACAACAGATCCCTGTCAGTCCAAACAAAAGGTTAGTATAATTATACATTAATAGCCCTTTCAAAGTGAGGATTCTAATAAGTATTATTTTTTTTTCTAGCCCGTTTCTGGGACATATTGTGCTTTTGGAAATTGCTCAATGGAAATTAACATGTACGCAGGGTTTGAGGATTTTGATCCTCTTATTGAGACAGTTTGGAATATTTTCAAAAATGCTCACTCTTATTGCTTTAACCATTTTAACAAAGTTTATAATGACCACCATCGCTTTACTACATGGATGATTCCTCTCTTTCAAAATCAAATTAATGATATCTGGTAAATTTTGTTGTATAGCGGTATTACTGATTCGGTCGTTATATTTTGATACATTATTTTGCTGGGAATTGTAGGCGAAATGGATCTGCAAAGGGAATAGTATATGGGGGAATTTTTGGAAACCAAGAAAATGTTCAAACTGCAGTTACTTATTGCACAGCTTCATCACAGTTAACAACTGCTTATCCTTGGGATTTGCCCCGGCCTGAAAAAATTGATGAGCTTTCCAAACCATTAGGAAGTTCTAATGACAACAGCACCTCGAACCCAAGTAGGAGAAAGCGACATGCGTTTGAAATGGAAAATATGATGCTGCTTGACACTTCAGCAAAGTGTTTGGCATCCCAAAACGTTTATGCTTGTGAATAATGACTTCAAAATACTTCAAATGACTTTAAATATATATATATATATTTAAATAATTAATTGATTTAGCTTAAAGTTGCTTTTTATCCGAATCTAATAAAATTATTTTTAGGAATATGATTAGATGAAATGTATGATAAAAATGACGATCGTGTTGTTGTATCCGAATGTTTAGGAGCAATTTGAATCTTATTGGCTATTGAATTTTTTTGATGATCCGCTGAGATACTTAAAAGTGGCTTAAAGAAAAATCGGTTGGCTGCGTGCAAAGTTTTTCTTTCATATTTGATATTGTTTGTAAATTCGGTTTCAATTGACAATTCTTTTTCTTGAGACCCTTCGACGTAATTTTGACAATCGGGACAAGGAAATCGAGCATCTAAAGAGCAGAAACATGCAGCCACCCAAAAATTTAAATCTTCTTCATCGTCGTCAGTTGTCTCTTTGCTGTTGCAGTCTGAATGAAGTTTGGACAAGGACTTTAATTCCAAAATTGTTGTATTTGGTGAACAAAGATTCTCTAAATATATACATAATAATATTTAGATTTCTATTTCTTATTATTGTTAAAAATTAGGAAAGAAACTACATATGTACCTGTAGAGTTATTGTTTATTTCTCTTTCCACTAAAAATGGAAATCCTTGTGTTAAACAAGTCAAACTGGATATTATTATTATCACAAGAAAAATCATTCCACGGACCACCCTCATGGTTGATGCTCTTTTCAAGACAAAACAATCTTGAAATAATTTACCATGTATCATGTATTTCTTAAGTGAAATGGAATTTAATATTGCAGGATTCCATTGCTTGTTTGAATTTGCGTCAACAAATAACCGATAAATGACGTAAACGAAAGTGACACGGAAATTATAAATTCATGGATAGAATAATTCTTTAGCTCGTTTGCATATTTAAATATGTTTATATTTTTTATTTCCAATAATCTTCATTTGATGTGCTAAACAATGAGTTTATATCATGAAATTAAATGATTTGTTTATTTGATTTATATGCAAGATAATGACTATAAAGGAAAAGGACTATGAGGGTTGTTAAGTTCATTCACTTCATGAAACTGGGTTAAAAATAGTTGCCTTAAACCATTAGAATTTATAGAGGCATATTATATTGTTTTAAAAAAATATTTCAATTAGATCATCAATCAAGATTGATTACTTATACGTACATGCAGTTGAAAAAAAAATAATCAAGCAACATAATATCATTACAATACATTTACTAATTGGAACGTGCTAATGGATAAGTTATCATTGATTTTTACGGTAAGATATTATTATAGGCTGCATATGAATAATGTTAAAGCTATTTGATTTCAATATTTTTTAGACGTTTCTTATTATAATTCATGGAGGATTCTCAGTTATACATAATACTACAGAATACTATTATGAAGAGGCCGACACTATTGAAGAACCAAATTTTCGATGGTCAATGTTTCTCCCTCGATTCGTCGAGAATTGGTGTTATCGAAAATGTCAAGAAATAAATATTTTCATGCATCTTATATAAATATCTTACACAACAATTTAATGTCGACAGGTCGAGATTTTGGCAAGCCATATAGCCGGCTGGTCGGAGCACAATGTGATTGCCTGTGCCCCATTGTAAGTGAATTAAAGAAACATTCAACAGCAAAATCATCCATGTTATGTAATTTCAATCCAACTTTAGAATGCTGCGGATTGGACGTTGTGCCCTACCAGTGGGGGACTCATAAGTTGTTTCAATTTTTGCCAACGCCTGGGTTATTACCGAGGAGGTTCATGTCTTTACAACGAAAATTGCTTTTGTACTTGTGGATTAGGGGAAAAATACGATCCAAGCATCGTTTACAGCCCTAATTTTCCTGCCACGACAGTGCCTACAACCACAACGACTCAAGAGCCAGGCCTCGATCAAGACCAAAACTATTGATAGTATTGTAATTATTGTAGTTATCGGTGACTTAAAAATAATAAACATCACTGCAAAAAATTATTTGAATATGCATTCGATTTTATAATATCAGATAATTTTAGATTCCGACAAAATGCCACCAAAAAGAGGTAAAGTAAAGAAAAGGAACAAGGGAGAGGAAGACGCGTTGCTGCTGGAGCAAAAGAGAAAGGAGGAGGAAGAGCGAGCAAGGGAAGAAGCCAGATTGGCAGCAGAAGCCGAGGAGAAAGCAAAAGCAGACGCGGAAGTCAAAGAACACCTATCAACCCCAGAAGGAAAGTTGCATGATCTTTTCAAATGGCTAAAGAGCATTCCTCTGTCTAAAAAATTTTCAAAAAGAATTGATCGAGATTTTTCTGATGGAGGTACAATAAAAAAAACTTTCTCCTTTTGTAATTATAACTGTTGTGTTCATGACTTGAAAACAGTATCATTTTAAATATAGTATTAGTAGCAGAGATAATTTCACATTATTGTCCTGACCTTTGCGATCATCGCCAATTTTTCCCTTGGTATTCTAAAGAGAACAAATATTCAAATTGGCACGCTTTGAATAAGAAATGTTTTCCTGAACTTGGATTCACACTCAAAGATACTGATATTTCGAATGTGATTCAGCCTTGGGGATGTGGGAAAAAGTGCACCAATGAGCTTTTAATTTATACGGTAAAATGAGAAAAACATTTCTTTAATTAAAAAGTAATCAACGTCGATGTACAGGTTCTTGATTCGATTCGAAATGGCATAGCTGAAAACAATCCTAGTGTTTATGATTATCGAAAGGATCCTGAATATAAAAATACCGAAATCATATTTGAAAAAGAGGAAAAAGTATTTAAACGAACTCCACGGGTGGACCTCAATGTAAGTCCTCCATATTCCAAGATTGAAATACAAATCGCACAAGGCATATGGAAATGTACACATCAATTCGAAAGAGTTTGTGATGAACAAGTACTTCCCAAAAAATGCGAATTAGCAGACTGCCAAGATATTCCAGAATGCACTAAAGAAGAAGATTGCAAAACATAAAACTCCTGCAATCATGAGAATTAATTAATCTTGATTTTTACTGAAAAACTATAATAATATGTATCACGCAATAATAAATTCATTTAATAGCAGACATGCTTTTATTTATGTTAAGCTATAAATCGAATATAAAATCCAATAATATTGTTATTATTATATATACTAATCTTTCTAATCGTATTTTTTTGTTTTATATATTCTAATGTTAACTAAATTTGATGTTATTATTAAATTTTCTGCAGGGAAAATAGTTAAAATGTCAATAATGATATAGCTTTAATGCTATGAAAATATTGACATTAGAAGAATATTTGTAGATTATTCAAGTGGAAAACATTGCCAAAATAAGGGCATCCGTGTTTCTTAAAAGTTTGTATATACTAGCATATTTTGCCTTTTTTTAGGCTGCCTCTTCTGACCAAGAAGAATGAGGCTGTACTGGTGCTTTTAACTGAAGTTCATGAATCAGACGATAAACTTTCAATGCTGGGCCCAATCTAAAGCCCATACCATTGACAATGTCTTCTCTTTGGAGTAACAAAAGACCGTATCCATCCATATCTTGACGTCTTAAATTTAAAGCTTCTTCTTTAAGACCTTTTTGCGTGAAATATTCTTCTACGTCCTCAGAAGTCCATGATCGAAGATCTTCAGGGAATTTGTCAGCTTCAGCAGGGCCAACAGGGGTTGTAGGTGATTCAGGTGGTTGAATGATCTCTTCTTTGATCTTGATTTGGGGTAAAGGAATTTCTTTTTGTTTTGTTGCTCGACCAGGTTTGGCAGCTTTGTCTGTTTATTTTATTTATTTTTTTTAAATATATTAATTTCAAAAGAGTCATGTGATATACTAAAATATAAAGTATTGCCAAGTCTTACTTTTAGGCGATGAAACGCTGGTACTAGACTGCTCCTTCTCAGAAACTTTACAGTCTGAACATATCCAAAGTTTATTCTTTATCTTTTGTCCGCTTTCTCCGACGCATTGGGAATGAAATCCTGCATCACATTCCTTGCAAACAAGTGCATTAAGTGATCCATTTTTATCGACAGCTTCAGACTTTTTCTAAATTAGAATTGGGTAAGTGGAATTGTTGTAGCTAAATAAAAAACAAAATAACTAACTGGAGATTTTACAGCAGTTCCATTTGCTTTCAATGCTTGAGGTCCAGTCATAACCTTTAGGTTGCAAATTTTACACGTCTTGCATTCAAAGCACTGCCAATTCCATCCACCATTTTTGGCTGAAATCAGTTTGATTCGTTTGCATAATTCTGGTGAGTAGTCCATGCATCTTGGATGAGCTAAAAATAATATAATAAACATATTATATTAATGAGCGAAAATAGAATTACTAGTTACTTACTAGTGGTTGAACAAGTAGAACAGGTCAAAAATTCTCCATCGTCGTTTTCTTCATTCTTGCAATATGAGCACTGTATTTTTGGCTCGCTATTGCTGTTACTTTTCTTGGCAATTGGTGACCTCGTTGGGGATCTAATTCTTTCTGTTTTACTTTTTACAGCAATATCCGTGTTGTTTACAGATTCTATATTTTTAATCCAATTACTTAAATTGTGATTTTAATTTATAGTATTATTTCGATAAAATATTTATGGAATTGGTTTACCATCATTAACTGGCCCTCCTTCTAATTTAATGCGAGCTAAACAGTCTTGAAATGTGTTCGGTCTTACAATTTCAGGTTTCTGTTTTCCTGCCTTTTTAGTTTCTACAGGTAAACTCTTTTTTCCTCGTTTATTCGGACTAGGTGTAGTAGTAGTGACAATCGTTTTCTTGGGTGATTCAGACAGCCGCGGTTTCTTGTTGTTGACAGCTCTGGAGTATGTGTTTGGGAGATCAGAGGGATCAAATACTTGTTTCTTTCGCTAAAATATAGTATATATGTATGTTAAAGGCCATTTTGTACATAAGATTCATAATTTTCAAG
>JAQIXN010000974.1:0-24799 GCA_034698145.1 Proisotoma minuta | reverse complement strand
TCTTTCGATTGACACTAATACCTCCACATTTCAACGTCTTTATGACCATACCAGACGGTAACCTTTGTCCGGAAAGGGCTTTTATACATACCTTCACATAAGAGCCTAGATCTTTCCCCATGACCTTTTTTGGCCATTTTTTTTTTGGGAGACAAAATGAAAGTGTATTGGCTACTAATAATTGGTAGCATAACCAAAAAATTAATTGCCGCTGCGGAGTTATCGACGATTTAATGTGTAACACAAGGAAGGAATAGGGTTTTGTACACTTCTTATTAGCTTCTGTTATGAATAGAATATTTATTTATGCTCTTATTGTATTCTGTTTGCTCTCAAAAGTTTTCATCTCAATTTCAGTCAAATTACAGCTTTTACGTGGGCAGAAAGGAGCACAACAACAGCTTCCAATATTATTATCCAATATGTTATAGGAGTTTGATGATAATTTCGGTGGGATGCGCCCTTAAGGAAATCCGGCGAGCACAAATTTGGACAAAAAATAGGACATTAGGGCCAGGCTCATTTTCCTCCCATTTGAAACTGTTTGCCATCTGAGATCATCCCGTCCAGGAACTTTAACATTTTTTGTCCACAAATCAACAGAGAGTGAAGATCAGAGGTCAGTACAAAGAGAAAGTTTGTTCCTTTCACAAAAAATAAACTTCCCTTTAGTTAGTAGGAGCATACAAATATTATACATAGCCTAATAGCCATATCTAATAATAATCACTGTTTATAGTTACACTACAACCCCCATAATTATATGCATGGGTGCAGGTGAGGCGTATTATTGTTAATCAAGATAAGGGAATATCTAAGAATGTAAAAGGAAAAGGTTTTTGTCCGGCAGCAGCAGGTAACATAAAAGTCAAATGGGAAAAGTTGAGAAGGATAAAAGTTGATTTGATTTGATGTTCTTGTTCCTAAGCCAAAGTATGAGTAAGAGTCAGCATTATTTAGGACAAGAGTGGAACGTTGGTTGGTGGCGTGTGTACAAGTCATATATTCAGCCCAACAGATTATCATTCCGACCAAACTTTCCCAAGATTATTCCAAAGTGAGAAAGAACTTGCTTGGCCATATAACTACTACGGCTATATATAATCTTACATGTCCATTAGCTGTCCAAATTAAGACAAGCTTACAAACATTCCAATCAATAATCACATAATTAATTATTCCTGAGCTGTCTCTATATACATACATGATACCCATCTTATTCAAACAGACATTGGAAATATTCAGTGAAAACATTTGATTTGGGGGGAGTGACACGGGGGAGGCTTATCATCATGAACTCTGCATGTTATTTGAATGTGGATGGCGATGGCAGTGAGCCAAAAGTTCCTTCCGCACCACACTCCATTGTTCCTATCCCAGTCTTATCTCATTTAATAACTAACAGCTCCCCCTTTTCAATCACTCTCCCTCCTGGGCCGCATCTTATCACCTCCCACCCCTTCTTGTCGTTAGCAAGATGAATGGACAGACAGACAAGGGTGGGCTAGCAAAGTAATTATCCACAACAAATATATATATTTCGTCACCTGTCCCCTAAATGGACACAATAAATTATCACTACCCTCCTCCTTTCTTTGTCGCTATGTATGTACTTATGTACCTATACTACCTTTCTCCAATTGAGTTCAAAGGTAGAAATCTAATTTTTGTCTAAAATGTGATTAACTAAAATTCATAAATTGTTTTACAAGTTGACGCTTCGGTTCATAATCCACTTTGGAAAGTTTGCTCAATTTAGGGCTTTAATTCGAGTAAATACTTACTTACTACTAATGCTCTTTTCATAATTTAATCGACTGCTCAATCTCATTTCCTTTGTAATGCATTTATTTGGAGAATTTGCTTTGGCATTTCTCACAGATTTTCCCCAATTTTGTGTAGACTTGTAACTAAATTCCAAAATAAACGCCCAGTTCTGCCTTTTAAATGTAATAACAACATTGTTGAAGGAATGGGACGAATTAGGAAAATTTCGATATTTGAATAAATTGTTTTCTCTTCGACTCGAATTCATTTCAGCCAACGACCGCCTCTGCTTTGATATCTCGCATTTCGTCATTCCTTCGAGATCAAAGATGGAAAAAGGAAGTGGTTTCACCACACTTCATTCCATCTACCAGACATTTATTTGCGTCCTACAGATACTAACTAAACAATCCTTCCAATCATTCTCTAATTTAAGTCTCAGGTGAAATAAATTAATGTTGGAGAGAGAAATGGCGTGTGGAAAATATTTATCACGATACATCACAGAGAATTAGATACAACTCTTCTTCTTCCTAATGATTTGAAAGAGATTGGAGAAATTTAACCAATTGCAATTCTCAATTTATTTTATATACATTGTTGTAATAAAAAAAACAAAGAAAATAGTTATTTATTTGTATATATATATGCATGAGGTCTTTTGCCTTTATTAGTAGTAATTCCATTTGTATAAATTTTGGAGGATGATCTCTCTCTGTTTTGGAATGTATCAAGTGATGGCTATCTATTTGTGTACACACCCCACAGCATTTATTGAGTGAACTGACACTAACTTGAGTTTAGTGAGGTGAAAGGGATTTATTGATTTAGCAGGATTTTAGCAAGATTGTGAGCCGCACATGTATTTATTCATGAACAAGAGACTGCTGACAGATAAAGTCCACTTTTCATATTCTCCTCAAAATATAATGCATAGTGTCAACTTCCAAAATCCATGCTCTTACTTTTATATATAAAAGTTAATCATGGACATAATAAAGGGATATTTTGGGAAGAGTTGTAGAAAGTTGACAATGGGATGGATGCGTATGTTTCGGAAGATATGGGAAGGTGATGATGTGTGCAATTGATTCAAAATCGATAGATATAGGAGTACAATGGAAGATTAGATGGGGGCTTGAGCTTATTACTTTACTCCTTTGTGACAATGAGCCTCCAATTCAATGCCAAATAATTGTAGAAAGTCTTATAGAAGTATCCAAGTACTTCACTAACCTGGGGTAGTAGCAGAGCCACAATGGCAGCACTCAACGTTGACAGGTTCAAATCTTCAGAGGTGGTTGGATTCACCGTGTTTCCACGCAACAGTCGAGTTCTGCTTTCATAGCTGTCTTGTCTCCATCCCCCATCCCCAGAAGAAGACGAGGAAGAGGCTCCGATGGAAAATGGACAACTCATCTTAGATGATCAGGAAATAGTACGACGAGTCACTCTGCAACATAAACACATTATTATTCCAGGAGGGAAAGGGAGAGAGGCTCCAAATTTAGCTGGAACAACAAATATATGCAGTTTGGTAGGTATATATAAAGAATATTTAGTACGCCTGAGGTGCAACATAGGTGCAGATCTATCCAGCCGCAGCCAAGCCACAAGTAGATAAACATTTTGTGCATGGAGTTGAGTCGTCCATGAATATATTCAAAATTGGAGAAAGTCAAGGCTTTTGTAAAAGAGAAAGTCGCCTTTGGCTACAAATCTTGAGTAGATACCTTCCACCCAACCCCCAGCTCCTTTCCTCCCTCTGCGGGGGGAAGTGTGGGTGGCTTATAGTTATTTGTAAAGTCAGATTTAAACTTTTGTTGTGGATCAGAGAACGTTGGTCATGGTCAGATCACTTGTTTGGCAATAAGGCAAAAAATGCTTCCCTGTCACAAAAGCAGATGCTTCCGCCTTCCCCTCAACCAGAGAGAGGAAGAAAGCCAAACCAACGATTCTTATGCAAATATTTGTTACCTCTATCATCTTCATCTCTCCTGCCTCCGACTCCATCACTCCAATTGTTGGCTCAGCCAGAAGGATGAGATAAGAAAACATTTTGTCCCATTTTTGTCCAAAGCTACATTCCACAGATTGCAGTGGACATACATAAGCTAATATTAAGAAATGGTCAAATGACATTCAAAGGACAAAAGCAAGCCCTATTGCCTTTCCCCTTCCAACTTCTTATTGTTGATAGTGAAATTCCTTATTGCGTCTTTCTTCATTTGTTTACTTATAAATACCAAAAATATTCCACTCAATTTAATTTCCCTTTCCTCTCTTTTATCTTCTCCGACCCAGAGATCAACATTTTCTTGAGGGAGCCAAAACGAACGTTAAGTTTATTGGACCGCAATTTGCTTTCACTTGAACTTTTGAATTTTTGATTATTTGCAAACAGTAACTGAAAGAAATCAAAAAAGTGGAGCAGATATCGTTGTTGACATCTACAAGTATTTATTTACTATCTTTGTTGCTATCATCCAATTCCATGCTATTTCCTATTTTTGTATGATGTGCCCAAGTCTTTGAGCAGCAGAGAGACGTAATAAATTATTAATATTATTTAGTATTGCTATCTCTTCTACAAAGTAATGGAGTAGATAAATAATGTCAAGAAAAATATATATTTAAAATGTAGAACGAGAGTCTGAGAAATGGAAGATGGGAAAAATCTTAAAATATTATTATTCTCATTGGAGGCGGATGGGAATTAGATATTAATTAAATTGGTGGTTGCATGGTTTCGTTTCTTTAGTCACACGGATGTTTAGATAAGAGAGAAATGTTTGTATTATTTAGCCAGCGTCAACTTTCTTGGATAATGGGAGTGGGTGTGGCGTCTGTTTACTTTGGTCTCCTATCAAAATGGAAGTCGATTAGCCTCATGTCACTCTTTAAATACCAGGAATCACTCCAATAATAAAAAGCATCCATAATTCTCAAGTGTCCATTAATGAAATCAACAATGATGGGAAAAGGGCATGAGGCTGCTAACTAAATCCAAATTAAGCTTGTCCAACAAAGTGTTGTTTATCAACGACTACACAAGAGAAAGTTTTAGTAGCTATAAATAATTTCAATAAAAGTTGTGCCAACTATCGCATGTTGAAAACAAGTTGATAACTTTTAATGTTGGATTTAAAAAAAATCAATTTTCTATATTTCATCCAAGGTGAAGGTAATGTAATGTAATGTTGGGAAATATAATACAATATTATTTGGATTCCTGCGAATTCCTTCTTTTCCGTTGTTTGACCGCAGAGTGGGTTGATGAACTATGCGATGAATGTCCGGACATAACATAAAATAAATCACCCTTTTAGAATGCCACCAATATATGAGGCACAATCAAATTTTATAGGATTTCGGCCTCTTATCACCAGCAAGGTATGTGAGTCGGCATTCTTTGTGTGTAATCTGTGAGAAAAGGCTTAATTTGCCGTCCTTTCTGAAATTTATCATCTGCGATTGAAAATTTGGAGGGAACACAGAGGGAGACGAACTGTCTTGGAAAAGATTTAAAGCCCTGCCCTAAATCATTTGTCTTCATTGGATTGGGATATCTTTTCTCCCCCGGAATGCAAAGAAAGGAAGAGCACAAATTTCGTTATTAGAATGTTTTCCCAAATAAAAGTTTTCCAAGCCAAGCCTAAGGGAAAAGAGGGCATAGTCGGAAAATTGAGTAAAAGTGGAATATTTTTGAGAGATGGATGAGATGAGAATTGGCAAATGTTGTGGAAACATGACCAGTCCTTTATCATATTTGCTCCCGTGTAAAACATTCAACAAAACTTGTTTAGCTCAGATTGAATGTTTATTGAATCTACAAAAATTTGAATTCTCACTTTCCCTAATTGTGAAAAGTTTGCTCTTGCTGTTACTATGCAACTATTTATTGTAAAACAAAATGGAATGCAACAAACAACAACTGCCGTTATTATTTTGATCTGGGTGGGAATGGAATTCTGGGATAAGTCATCTCATAAAAAAGAATCATTTTTCATCCTTTCTCTTGGATTAGTGTCGTTGTCGTCCTCCTTTCTCTTTAATTTCTGGAGAAAGGGAAAAATGTTTGTGTTATGACGCACCGTAATTTATGGCTCCGTTGAAACACTGATTTCCAAAACTTTAAAAAGAAAGTTGAGGAAAACGATTCTTTTTAAAAACTTATTCATAAATCCTTGTGATTCCTTTCACCATCCATTAGTGTGAGGGTTGAGGATGGTCTGTATATTGATCCTTTCTTTCGCCAAAATCAATACTCCCTTCTTAATTTTTTTGTGGCTCCAACGATTGGATTAGCCTAACCTATCGTTTTAAATCCACCAGGAAATAAACTTTGCAATTTTAAGCACTTTCTCATGTCATTTCATAGCTTAGTGACAGAAATAGAAGGGATTAGCTTAAAACGGGCTGCAAAGGGAAAGTGCATATATGTATTCGTATTCCCTCATAAATTTATTTCCAACTCTCTCCACCGTGCGTACAAATAAATAAAAGAGAGAGTCTGGAGTGAAAGAGAAGGTGAAATGGGATTGATTTTGGCTGGGACTGGACTCCACCAGTGTAAATTATAGATGATGATGATGTAAGATCAAGTCAAGACGGAGGATCAATGAGATGGATTTAGCAGATAAATGTTGGCCATTATTCCCTCTCTGGTGAATTTGAATGTGGATTGATGTGATGCTGGCAGACAACACCTTCCCTACCACATCCCTCTTAATTCACAGACCCATCTAATTCCACAAGTCTCCAAAAACTGTCCAATTACACTTTCCAAGGAAAGGAGTGAAAGTAGATTACAAGACATACTACTCGTTGAGACTGGTTAGGATGAGTGCCTCCTTAGGATAGAATAACCAACATGTGTAACCCTATTATTATTGCGTGGTCTTAATAAAATACAAAAAAATCCAGCGTTTGGGTCAGCCAAAGGATTTTTCCTTCGTTTTATCTTCATTAAGGAGAAAGGTGGTTACAAGACTTTCCTTGTCACATTTATATACTTTGGATAACACCAAAAACAAGGAACAATCCTCGAGAGATGAGCATGCATAGATAAAATACAAAACATAACTACATAAATGAATATTTCCATTTCATTTTACTAAAAATTTCATCTGATTAAGTGGACTGCAGTTTTGGTGTTGCTCTTGATTTTGAGCAAGTCTTAAGCCTTTGTTTGGCCACAATGGGCTCAAGTGTGGTTGGTATTAAACATTGTATATATACAGTATCTACTGGCTATTGTTTGTGTGTGTGGACTGGCTTCCGGGTCTTTGCGGACAATGGACGCAAAGTGGCAATCACTCACTGCCTCCACTCCTTAGACTATTGAAATTTTCAGTGGGAGGGAACTCTCGACATCTGCATCCAAAAATAAATGTCTAATATATATGTATATATACACCTAACTATATGCATATATCGGGGTCCTAAGCTGTCTGCTGTCAATTTAGAGCTAATGCACGTGGACATGTTCTTTAGTCTCTGATCTGAGTGGCATATTTACCCAATTAAGGGGAGAATAATGTATTGTCTTTTGTGCAGATGATGAGAAGCTTTGTCTCCTAATTCTATGATTAAAACAAAAAAGGAATTAGTTACCTTTATGCCATGAAGCAACAATTTGCTTCCCTTTCCAATTAAGCCCTTTGTTGCGCAAATATATAAACCAAACATTAATTGATCGGATTTTGTCACAATGAGAATATCAAAGCAGACTTATTTTAAAACAGCTTGTCCACGCCCTTTTGACAACCCAAGCCTTGTGCATAAGAGCCAATAAAGAGTCCCTTTGTATCATGACCATCATTATTACCCTCCATATTCTCTGGTAAAGTTAGAGCCACTAAAAAGGAGCATTTTTATGCAAATTCCTTTCAACTTTGTCATCCCGTCTTTTATGAAGAAGAGCAAATGTTATGTGGGTCGTAATATATACTCTCTTGCGAAATAATAGGCCAACTTCTCCAATGGCTCCAATGCATTGCAACGGCCGGCTACTTGGCCTTTGAGCCTGGAATTTGTATTCAGAGAGAGAGAGTGAGATTGAGCAGATTGAAGAAAGTAGAGAAAGGTGAATGAGTGAGCCTCTTTTCACATGGGACAAAGTTTAGACCTTCAATTTCCCCTTTAATTCCAACCGGAAATCTTTTCTCCTCATACAATAATATAGTGCAAAAGGCTGGGAAAGGGCTAAAAAATTTAAAATATAAGTACATGTTATTTGTCTACTTGAGAGCTACTCCTATATTGGTCCATTAAGATGCCAAGAGTTTAGTCAATTACGTGACATTTTGACAAACCACGCACTGGCTACTTATGCCTCGGAATTTATGCGTCTGTAATAAATTTATTTGCATTTCTCTCCCAGAATAAATACCTGCTGGCATGGAGCAAGAGTCTGGGCTAAATATGTACAAAGCGAGCAACATTTTAACTAATTCCCCCTTGTGCTGGCAGAATACGAAATTAATGAAAATAACACTTTCCCAGGCTGAATGCAATTTGGATGAGGGAGTACTACATTATCTCAATCAGTGCCATAACTCGGGACATTAAATCCCATTTAGGAAATTCCATTTGGAGAAGGCAGATATAATCAATTTTCATCATTAAAGTTGCTCCTAATGAAAAATTTGGTTTCTTCTTCTTACTTCTTGGATCAATTCAATAAAGTCTGGCGAAATCAAAGGGAAAAGTTGACAGAGTTAAAGTGAGTAAATTACTTTGATTTCTTGAGTCGGAGAGTGGGTAATTGAGTTACAACAAGTTTCCTAATAAAGATGTGACAATCAGATTGGCAGAAATGGATTGGCCTGAAATAATTTCACCCACTTTGTCTAATTTTACAACGTTATTGGACGTGTGGCGTTAGTTATGATGAAGCTTGGATCTTATTTTGTTAGTTTGTTGGTGGGATGCATACATAGTTGTAAACTTTTTATGCTCCTTCTTCTTGTTCCCTAATCATGGAAATCTGGAGTAATTTCATTTATTAATTCTCTCATCCAACAAACTCTGTAGTACATAATGAGAAGGAGCATCTTTCCACATTTCTTTACAATTCCTCTCTCTCTTATCTCTGTTCTACAGTTCGAGGCCTATTCAGATTGGCCAGCCATCCACAAAGCTTAGAGATTACACCTTTGGGAAAGAAACAAGTCAGACATCACTCAATTTCTTCTTTATCTAAATCCTAATTTCCTTTCAACACGCAACAAAAGATACATAAATATTCCCCCCAAGCCCCCTTCCCAAGTATTAAGGGAAACAAAGAGAGGTAGAAATTATGTTTCCATCCACTTTCTTCTTCTTTGCACAATTTTTATGATTTGAGTCAAACAAGTTCCACTCGTGCATGAGAAATAATCTTGACTCGAAGAGATTTCTTTATTGTTTCCCCAGGAAAATATGGAGGAGCTCAAATTTATGCCTTCTAATGCAAGAGATATGGATGCATGGCTATCCCCATAAAAGTTTGCAAATTATTCTGCCAGCACCACTTTCGCACTTTTTAAGTGCCCTTTAGGGAGAAGAGGGATGAAAAACGGGCTAAATACAAAACTGTCTGAGAGTGATCACTTTAAAACTTTTTCAAGACCCTCCACCCAAAGTACCGTACACATGTATGCAACGGACTTTTTCAACTTTTCCTCTCAATTGGTCCTTGGGGGTGGGGAAAGCAAATTTGGACTTGTCACATGTGAGAAAGTAAATCAAAGGGAAAGGGAGCAATCGAAAATAGTTATAAAAAAGAGTCAGCCAGGTGAGATGAATTGTTGTGCTATTATTTAGTCATGAGAGAGACAAAGTTGGGAACAAAGAGAAGACGAAATTGGTAATAAAAAGGAGAATGAAATAAATAAATGCTCCCATTCATAATAAAAGAGGATTGATGCTTTCCGGATGCAACACAATTTGAATAAGACAAAGAGTCAAAGCTCCATTCTGGTCACTTATTCTGAGAGAAGAAGAAGAATTATGTAATATTGCTGTCTGTGCAATGTTTTGCTCTCTACATTTCCCTTCATCTTTCATTTGAGGAACAAAAGATGTAAATGGCAATTTGGGAGATATTTGGAATTTTGGAGTGGAGAATGAGAGAGTATTAATGGACTTTATAAAATTCCCAGCGGCAGGAGTTATTAGGATGAGGAAAGGATTATTAACTTTTTAAACACATATGCATCCACCCACCAGCTCCTCAATTTAATAAAGAAGAGGCAAAGTAAAACTAATAATCTGGCTATTAAATAACCCTCAGACATCTTTCTTATAGAAAAATAAAATGGGAAAAGCGAAACAAAGGGAAATAAATGGTTTTATAATAATAAATGTTGGTGTTTAGTCTTACCTTTCAAACCTTTTGTGCCTTGTCCTCTTGTCAGATATCTTTACGCCTTTTTAACTCTTTCTCTCTCGGACGAGGGACGCAAAGAAGCTGGAAAAAGAAGGGAAAAGTCTCAATTTGCCTCGAGAAAAGCTTCTCTTGAAATGTGCATGGAAAACTCGGCTAACAAGTTTAATTGCAACAACTCAATTACTGTGAAATGCTGATTGATAAAGTTTTGGGAGGTGTGAGAATCGTATTTTATTTTTGTGCTATGTATATATATATATTTACCTGAGTAGTGTAGTAAATTCTGGAGCCAGGTAAAAGTTGTAAATGTGAGAAACGGAAGCCGGGTCTGGAGAAGAAAAGCCCGGATTTTGGTGAAAGTGCTTTCTCCCAAGGCTGTCTCCACACTGACATCCCCACACCAACCAACGCTCCTTTTATTCCACCAAACCATCCACTCCTCCTTAAAACAGCCATAATTTACAGCAGGGAACAAGGGACCATGGGACAGGGCACTGGACAGTGTCATGTAGTTTCCAAAAATAACAACAGTTTAGCATAAATTTGTACGTTTATTTGGCTGTGCTACTCAAGAATCAACAAAAACAAGAACTACCCTTAGGATAAAAAAGTAGAACAAACAGTTTTAACAAGACTTAAAAAAAGATGCATAGTTTCATCTTTATAACTAAACCCATGATGAGTAGTGTTTAGCCAAGGGGTGTGGCAGACTGAAGGGCCGTCGTCAGGGCACTTGTCCCCACATTCATCATTGCGTTGAGTGCCATTTTCCCCCCGTATTTCATCCCTGTCCCTAAAATTGAGCCTCCGATGGTCTTACGAACTGACCCCATGGCTTCATTTGCGGCATCCATTCCCTTCCCAATCGCTGTGAATATTCTCCAATTTTCACCAGTATTAGTAGCCTCACTTTTCCCTTCTTCTTCTCCATTATCTGGAATTGTCAAATCCTTTGCTTTCCTGTACATTTCTCTCATTTTGGCCATGTAATAAGCCCTTCGTGCCTTCCATCGTCCCCCATAGCCTCTCAGGTAATTCCCCCCATATTCCTCTTCATCTCCATCCTCATCAGGATCCTGAAGTTTTGCAAACTCTTCTGCATCAATGTAATATGTTATTGGAGTGGGTTCTGCTTCTTTGTGATGTTGGTGAGAGTGACTTTTCCCCTTTTTAAACTGAAATACAAATTGAAGTGTTTTGTAGTAGAAAGAGAGGTGAATGTTGAATGTTTGATTTGTTTCCTATAATAAATACCTTTTCCTTTGCATCCTCTTGCGACTGGTACCAAGAGTTCCATTTGTTCCAAAATAGTTTGTGCTCTTCAGGTTTGACAGGGTAAACTGGTCTCTCCTCTTCTTCCTCCTCTTCGTGAGAATTGTGGTGTGGGCGTGGTCGCTTTTTCTTCAACTCATTTCCGTAGTATCTATAAAATCAGATTCAACCACGTTGATGAAACTTCAAGTCAAACTAACCAATGCAAAAGTTGATACCTGTTTTGTCTCCTTCTTGGTCTCCTATTGTGAGAACGAGCCCTCATTCGCGGTGGGCCCCTTAAAGACTCCCTTTCAATGTGTCTAAAAGGTCTCCGCCTTCTGGGCCTTAGTTGAAGGAGGGAATTTGAGGCTGAGGGTGCCTGAGACCTTGTCCCTTGCTCATAAATATCTTTGAGTGAAGTTCCCCTTATCTTATCATAAGGGGGTCCATGTTTTCGAGGGTCGAACTTGACTCCCCATCTATTCTGGCCTCTGGGGTCAGGATAAGGGGGTCCGGGCATATTTGGTAAATCAAGCTGCCCATTTGTCTCAACAGGAAGGAAGATGAGAAATATTATATGACAGACGAAAAATGCTCGCACTGAACACTTTATGAAATCTTTGAACTCCATCTTCTTAAACTTGAGCAGCGTCAGTTTGGTCAAGTTCTCACCACAAAGGTACGAAAGTTTTTGTCAGTGTAATTTGATCATGACGAGGACCACAAGTAACAACGCCACAGCGACTACCTCAAGCCAACTGTGGCCATTGGCTGGGCGCAATTGTCATTTATTAGTGGTATTGACGAAGGGGCAATTTGTTTTGGGGGAAGGAGAGAGAGTTATGTCATTTATTTATGCGTACACAACTATAATTTATGCAGTGGAACATTTGTGGATGCACCAGAAGCGGCTTGATTTATCGCTGCAAAATTGCATTCACACACACGAGCGATGCATAAGAATGGCAAAACAAGTTTGACTACTACTTTTGCCATACTATAAAACTACATGAACAGTGTTAACTTTTGGGACAAAAAAAAAGAGTTGAGACGAATTGTGGCCGTAAAGGGAAGATTTCCTTTATAAATTTTGAAATGACTAAATTTACCTCAAGATCTGTTTTTATTGGGTAAAAAATGAGTGTTTTTCGAGCTTAATATCTTTTAAAGGATGGAAACATGAGCCAACTTTTGGGAGATAGATTACAGTATGAAGAGTACATAAAGTAGGCATTTTTTATTGAACTAGCATTAGATAAATTAGCTGGTGGTTTACAGACTTGAGTTGATTGATGAGATGATGACTTTTCCTCTCCTACTACAACTGCAATAACACAAGAGGCGGATTTCCTTCCGGTTTCCAACTCTAATTGGTATTTTTAATATATAAATGGATGGGTGGATGTCAATTTGTATTTTATCCCCATCATCCACTTAAATAAATGCTAAACAAGTTATTCCTTCATTACCTCTCTTTTTATTACAAACTTGAATTTCCAATAAACTGATGTGAATTTTTACTAAAATTATGGAAACCAACTAAAAGCATCTTCTTCTTAGCAATCAACACTTTCAAAACCAGATGCAATTGCATAAAATAGATTGTAATTCAATATACTCTGTGACCACTGCCCCCACTGCCAATGCCACAGCACGTTTTATATGTATTTTAAATTTTAAAGGAAAAAAAGTGGAAGTGCAACATTTCATTTCCTCTTAAATGAGATGCGCTTTGAATTAGAAATGGTTTTCATCTCGAGTCTTCCACCAATTGCATGCAATAATTAGCAGTGGCATGAATGAAATTTTGTTTGAGGCCCTAACGAAAATGAAAGTGGACACGGAAGGAAATTACTTTGATTTTTGGTTGATTTTGATTGTTATGATGTAACAATTAGGAATTAAAACAAGGTATTTTAAGGTTAGAGTTGGCTATGGACCATGCGCCCGGGTGCTAGAGAAGATAGCGTTGGTTGCTATTGCTAATACCCGGGTATCCAACTTTCTTTTCAGTCCTTTCCACGAACTCGATCTAACTTCACCTCGCATTTCTTCACCTCAACTTTCTCCTTTTACCCAAAAAGAGGCTGAACAAGGGACAAAAGGGTGTTTTCTCATCCGAAAAATTTCTGCAAAAAGTTTCTTGCAAATTGGCAACAGTAACTTAAGAGGAATATATACAAAGGTGTGAGAGTTCTCTGCCCCAAACCAAATCATACTTTTCAACTTGTCAGAGAAAAATGGTGAGTTTTATGTTCAGCTTGCGAATTTCTTTTACCAACTTTTTTTGTTTCTTAAAGTACGGCTTTGTGAACTACGCCTTGGAGCTCCTCGTCCTCAGGAATTTCGGAGAGGAAACATGGGAGACCATCAAGTAAGAACATTACTCAACTGTCCATCATTAATTATCCCATCCCTAGTTAAGCCCCCTATTTACTTTCCGCATCAAATTAAGTCTCATTTGTCGTCCTGTTAACACCTTTTATTAGAGCCTGATTGATTCTACCCCCATGATAAGTTATATGGCATGATGTTATGGTGTTACTCTTATATTTGTAAAAAGGGAAAGGTTGCGTCAAGTTGTCAGAGGCCAGGACAAGATTTTTTATTTACTTTAAGAACAAACTTTATTCAAAGATTTCCCATCAAATCATCACATAATAATTCTTTTGACAAAGTTGGAGTAAAACTTGGTTCTTGGAACGGAAATGCTGCTGGTTGGCTTGGCTTATGAGTTTTAGGGATTAAAAATGTCTCAATTTCTCCCAATCTTTGATATCAGGCTCAATCTGCTCATTTTAATTCCCTTCTATTCATGTGCAAATGTCTGAAATCCTTTCATATGAATGAATACACGAGTAAAATTCCCATTGTACTTATGCATTGAAATTGAAATGTAGATATTATTAATTAATAGAGCATAAAGGGATTTATTTATTTGAATCTATACATAAATATGAGTAAGCCAAAGGAAATTGAAGCGTGAGTGATTACAGAAAGAATTATGTTTTGAAAGATAAGCCTTAATTCCGGCCATATATAAAACGTCCACGTTATAAGCCAGAGGCAAAGGGATTCTCAATTTTCAACTGTTTCTTCTGATTGGATGAGCCTCTCTTTGAATTCTTGATGAGATGAAAAGAAATATGAATAAATTCTTAATGCAAACCAATCTGTCCTCACTCTCCTTAGCCCCGTTTTTTTACAACTATATATGCAACATTTACATGCTTTGTGGGTGTGGCTGGAGATGAAGTGTTGTAATTTGTTACAGGAAAGAAGCAGAGGTGGTAATGGAAGGCCAATTTCTCGTCAGGCAAATTTATGAAGATGAGATCACTTACAACATTGTTGGAGCTGCTGAAAAAGTTCTTAGTGAGAGCAACAAATAAAATAATAAAAGACTGAATTTAACTAACTTTTATTACTTATACATGCAGAGATACCAGCCAACGCCATTTTGGAACTTTTCGGGAAAATGTTTTTCGACTTTTGTGTCGAGTCTGGATATGATCGGATTCTCCAAGTATTGGGGGCAACGCCAAGAGACTTTCTTCAGGTAAAAAGTCTTTTAAAAGTATTTAGATTGTGTCTTATGCATCCTTTGGTAGCACTGAATTAAATTTTGTGACTAGCGCATATCAAAAGTCTCAATAATTTGTACTCAAGCACAAAACTTAGTCCGCTTTCATCTAAACAATTTATGGAAAATGCTCACAACTTTGGCCATTTGAACCATTTTTGACTCAAAAGTACATTGTATATTCTATCCAAGGGAGAAAAACTTTTACAGATTCTCACTTTCCCTTGCTGAAAGATATTATTTCTTGTCACTCACTCACCCGTGAATAATATCACAATCCAAGGCGGAATACACAATAAATTTCTAGTAAAAAAAACGTTTATATTTGTATTTGGTTCGGCTTGACCTCCCAAAGATTTGCACTTCACTTGGAAAGATATGATATAAATGATGTGAGACATTACAGATATAAAGCCAAATCCAATTTGCAACAAACAAAGTAAAATGAATTTCAGATCTTGAGAAGAAATAAAATTGTCCACTAGCTGGCTTTTGTTTTTTCCTTGACGGGTTATCATGAAATTGAGATGGAAATACGGAAAAGTTGTTTGATTTCTAGACTCTCCTTTTGATCCAATCTAATCTAATAAAATGGAGGTGAAGTGGAGCGAAGGAGTCAATTCCTTTTGTTACCCTTTAATTTTGGGGAGGTGACAATACAAAAGCCACGCTATAAATCCAATCACAATTTCACAAAGAAAGACATGAACAAAGTTGACAGTGGTATCAGAGGATTAATTAACATCCCTCCCACTTCACTCCCTAGAGAATAAGATAAAGGCAATTTTTTTGAAATATGTTTCTCAGAATCTTGACGCGTTACATGATCATTTGGCAACCATTTACCCTGGGATGCGTGCTCCATCATTTCGGTGCACAGAACGCCCCGAAGACGGTGCTTTGGTTCTCCACTACTATTCGGATAGACCAGGATTGGAATCCATTGTCATTGGGATTGTAAAGGTAGGATTATCTAGACCATTGAGGTCGATGGTGCCTGAGTTCTATGTATGTATGTATTTATAGGCCGTGGCTAGCAAGCTTCATGAGACGGAAGTTGAAGTGTCCGTGATCATGAACAAAGAGGAAGTTCCAGGGATGGACCATGTCCAGTTCCTCATCACGGAGAAAAAGGAAGAAGAGGACAAACTCAAGAAGAAAATGACCACCGATGATTTAACAGCTTCAAACTTTCCATTCTTGTCACTTGGTAATTTGTTTTCCACTTTTTGCATGCAAATCGAAAATTATTTGAATTGAGGATGTGTAATGAGCAAACTTCCGCTTCCAGTATTTTTTTTATATTTGCACAAGTCTGTGAAGAAAGATGCCACACCCATAAATTCAATAGATGAACTATTAAATATTTATTACATATTTGCATTCGCTTAACTTTGATATATGATCAAACTGATTTTGTCTATACTATAATGAACCGAATCAAATTATTGAATTTAGAATTTCGTTCTCTCGTCTAAAAATTGGCACCTTTCAATTTATTATATTTATCATTGTCACTTTCTCCGAAATTTGAAGTGACAGTTTGCAACGAATTCAATTTATTGAAGTCTCACGGAATCAAGTCAATCAATAAGCAGAAGAGCACAATGTGTACCTATATAATAGGGAAATTGTTGAAAGAGAGGATTTCTCAGAAATATCCATTTTATAAGCAGATAACGAATGGTTTCATAACTTTCTACGTTCTGGGAACTTTTTCCATGCAAAATAATTGGCTCATCCTTTCCAATGTAACTTAAGACGCTTATTTATATAATGGACAAAGTTGGACAAGAATCGAACACCATTGTTTCGTATTTTTATTTTGTTACATGGCCATATAATATTTTGCCTTCATAAGCTTCATAAATGATATTGAAAACTTTAGTCGAAAACAACTTTCATCATCCAATTACTCTTTTGAAAGATATAAATTTTCACCTTCCTTGAAATATTATATTTCAACAAACTATTGTATCTTTAATATAAAAATTGGGAAATTGTGAAACTCTATCTAAAATTTAGGCAGACAAATTGTCAAATTATTTTTATTCGAACCATACATAATAGAAAATAGTTGGTAAAAATACACTCAATTTGGGATTTTTTGTTGTGAGGATTTTTCTATCTGAAAGATAATATGGAAAAAGCTTCTTTAAGACGAGGAAATGAGTAATATTTGGTTAAAGACGGATTTAATTTTAAAAAATTCATCATTCTTAAAATTCCTTTCAGCAATATTTCCAACGGGATAAAAGTTTATTAACTTTCAAAAGTTGTTTTCTCCGTGCTTTGGCTGTAGGCTGCACTTTCACTTCAAATGCTCCTTGATCTTGCTTCAAGACTCTTGATCCCTTCAAAACTCAAATGATAAATGCTTTTTTATTTCATATGAAACTGACATTTTTCAGAGCCAAAAATAAGTCCGGAAACATTCTCAAAGGCATTTCCCTTCCACCTTTTGTTTGACGAAGAATTAATTATTCGGCAAGCAGGGACAGCCATTAGTCGGGCCATTCCACAAGTTTTGGAGAATTGCAAGTTGACAGATATTGTGGAAATGGTGAGACATTATTTAAATAAATGTTGTGTACATTTCATTAAAGTTAAATCTAGCCAAAGACAGTAATGAGACATTTTGCTGGTGTGGCAGAATAAATTAATGACCTTGTTGTTGTCTTTAGGTCCGACCGCACATGGACTTTACTTTTGACCACATTTTGTCCCACATTAACACAATCTACGTTCTGAGGACAAAAAGCCCAGTGATCGCTGCGGAATTTATGAGCCCAGAAATACTTGCTGCAGACCATTCTCTCATGAGGCTTAAGGTATTTAAATTTATCACTTGGTTGCTAAAGCAGTGATTGGAACAAAAACAAACATGTTTTGTCACATATAAATACTTGACGCTTGTTATTCGCTTGAAATTAATCCCACGACAGCGTGGAATTGTCCACCACAAATGTGAACATAAATTGCCAGGAATCAATAACTAGTTTTAACCAGTATAAAACGAGTTTAACTAATAACTACATACCAACTAATTCAATTGTCTTACTTTATGTTTATTTAAAGAGGATGGAACGTAATTTCGTTTTAATTCGTATCTGTTTCAAATAAACAAGCTTGTATATTTATCTTGGAGTGCGGAATAAATGGGAGAACTAATGTGCCAATTAATTTCAGGGGGAAATGCTTCACATCCCTGATACCAACTGTATGCTTTTCCTCTGCTACCCTTCTGTCATGAATTTGGATGATTTGACCAAGTACTGTACTTCTTTACGCTTGTTAATTTAAAACTATGGATGTAATTGTGCACAAACATGTTTCTTTGTTATAAATAGACGAGGCTTGTACATCAGTGACATTCCACTTCACGATGCCACTCGTGATCTCGTCTTGTTGAGCGAGCAGTTTGAAGCAGAATATAAACTGACTCAAAATTTGGAAATTTTAACGGATAAACTCCAACAAACTCATCGGTCGGAAATTAATGCAATGATAAATGGAAAACTCATGCTATTTTTCTATATATATTTTTAATATCCTGCTTTTTAGAGAGTTGGAGGCAGAGAAAGGGAAAACGGACAATTTGCTGTATTCCGTGCTTCCCATAACTGTGGCAAATGAGTTGCGACATCAACGCCCAGTCCCTGCCAAGCGATTTGACACCGTGACACTTCTTTTCTCTGGGATTGTTGGCTTTACGGATTATTGCATCAAGAACTCTAATAATCCAATGAAGATTGTGCAACTTCTCAATGCAATCTATACCACGTTTGATGTACTCACTGACCCCAAAACCAACCCAAATGTGTACAAGGTATATTTGCAATTTATTTCTTTGAAATATGTATTTATTTCCACACATTACATTTCCAGGTGGAAACAGTTGGTGACAAGTACATGGCGGTGTCTGGACTTCCAGAACCTTGCGCCTCTCATGCAAGATGCATGGCTAAATTGGCATTGGATATGATGGATCTCGTTGAGAAAATAACTTTTGAAGAAATTGATGTGGTAAGAATATAAAATTTACATGACATATACCTATATATAAATGCAAACAAGTGGTTATTAAATTTGTCGTGTTCATGTTCTTCTCTTTTAGAAAATTACCATCGGTCTTCACTCTGGGGAAGTTGTGACGGGAGTGATTGGACAACGGATGCCCCGTTACTGTCTTTTTGGAAATACGGTGAATCTCACCAGTCGAACAGAAACAACTGGGGCTTCTGGACGGATCAATGTCTCTGAGGATGCCTACAAGTAACTTATATAAGCTGTTCTTTAGTTCGAAAACAATTGATTAATCATGAAACTTTCCTCCTCTGAAATTAGTTGGTTGCAAACAAAAGAAAACTTGGATTGTTCATTTAAATTTGAGCTCCGTGGCCCAATTCAAATGAAAGGGAAAGCGGAGCCGATGAATGTCTATTTCTTAACCCGAGACGAGGAAAGCGGAAGTCCAAATTTTGAGAGCATGAGCACCGCAACTTTGGCATCTCCATCACCACCCGCAGAAACAGTGAGTACATACTTATAATGAGAAATACATACTTGGATTAATTTTAACACTTGATGATAATAATGATCAGGCTGAGATTGAAGAGGTGGGAGCTGGAGTTGACATGACGGTCACTTCCGGGGCTTCTGGAAGTCGGGTAGAACACATCTGACAAGAAGAAAAAAGTTCGGAAACTTCGGAAAAGGTTTCAGTAAAGAAAGAAAAGAAACGAAGATCCAAATTTTGTGGTGGATCTTCATCATTTTGCTCTCTCCTTTAAATGTTTTATGCTACTACCTCACAAAAAAACTGACCATGTAACTACTCCTACAATCTCTTGAATTTGAAATTTGATATATATTGTGGTGCAAAAAAATTAAATATGTTTTAACACATTCCCTATATATACCTGAATGCGATCCACACCCGAAATTGTATTTCTTCCCTTATTACGTAACAAGTTTGATGTGATGATGATTCGAAGTTTGATGCTATTTTGATGCCAACTATTTTTGAGCACTTTAAACCAACAGAGATTTAAATGTACTGCAAAAATTTACCTCAATCAATGGGATTACTTTTGTGTTTTGATGTCTCGTAATAAATTAACTGCATAACTTGTGCATTGTGTAGTTGTTAAAAACTTAATTGCATAATTATACGTATCTCTTGCTCTATTTAAACGGACAATACAGTGCGTCATATGAACCCAAGATGATACAAGTTACAATTTAATTAATTTGCTCAAGATAGACTTGTTTATTAGAACCCAACAAAATTTCTTTGATCTAATTTTTTATAAAGATAATTTGGCAGATTTCTTCTTATTAACAAACTCTGCGTAGTCTTTAGCCTAGTCTTTAGTGCGAATGGCCACGGATCATTTGAATTAATTGAGTATGGCCAACGATAAATTTCAAGTCGTAAAATTAAATTCTGTGGTCGAATAAATTGTGTCAGTTTCTTCCCCACTCTGAGAAACAAAATTAGGCAGTTCACGTAATCAATTAATTTAATATCATTGCATGCATGGCATCCTCTTTCATTGAGATTGTTAAAACATGCAATCAAGTCTGAGTCAATTGACACGGCCGACAGCCAACTAACTATTGTCTTGCAAGGATACAAATGAGACGTGATTTTGAGCTTTCCATTTAATTTCAAATATGCAGACTGACAGTGCTCAAACCGTGACCAGTTTCTTCAGTCTTTGCATTATTGGCGTACCTTTGATCTTTGCCTAAAACACACAACTACAACTATCAGATATTATTGGGTCAACTATCATAATAAACAGTTAATTGTTATACTCATCAGTTGCGGCTGTTCTGTACGTTGGGCTAATACAATTCATTAATATTTATAGGAATCAATTACATATAGTTTGTTTGAATGCATTAATGCATTTATTTACGAGGAGAATTTTGTGTTTATTGTGTTTGGTTAGCATAAAAAAATAAAGAAATACATATATGTGCGGAACAAAGTAATAAAAACAATACGATGCCACTCAAGGCTAGGACGTAATTATCAATATATCATCAATTTGATAACATTTGGCTGGAACAGCGAATCATGATAATCATGCAATAGATTCATTGTTTAGTTTAGTCTCTGTCCAACATGCTGTCCCGTTTCTGCGAAATTTGTTCGCTATCCACAATTACTTAAAATCCCAGTTTTGATTGATAAAGTGAAAAATGTGTACTTACCTCACACATTCTAAACAAAAATGCAACCACTTCTAGTGAAACATTACTCACTTGAAAATTTGCTGGATCTCACTTGATTTCAGTCATCTACCTATTAAGCATGTACATATAGTTAGTTATCCTGACCTTAATCAACACGGAAGAATATATATAAAAAATGACAGTTTTAGAACTTGGGGAAATGAACCCCGGATTTGTTCCGGAAGAAAGAAACGCTTCCTCTCAAGAATGGGAAACTGCGACGCAAGATTCTGACTCTGAATTAAAAATCACAAGCAGAAACAGTTCGACAAGCACAAACAATAATAGGGGAGGAATTATTGATGGGGAATCTATCACCGTGATCGGAAGAAAGATAAATAGTCAGGATTTGGAAGAGAAAGAAGAAGAGAAGAAAAAGTTCAACTTGAAGTTTAGTAAGAGACAGTGGACGTTTCTGTTGATATACGGGTTGACTAATGTATGTCGAGGGGCATGGATGATTATCAGTGGACCTTTTTATCCTAAAGAAGTAAGAAAAGTTGACTTCTTAACGAGCCGATATATTTCATATGGTTTTGTTTCAGGCTGAAAAACGTGGAGTTACGGATACAGAAATTGGATTCGTTTTTGGGTCTTTAGATTTTAGCACTTTTTTAGTTTGCCTGTTTTTTGGAAAGTTCATTGTAAGTTTTAACTTGCTAAGAACACCAAAGTAACCAGTACGTTACTTTTTTAGATTCCAAAATTTGGACCAAGACTGGTATTCACTTGCAGCTCTTTGAATCTCAGTATTTGCAATGTTCTTTTTGGGTATGCATTGGAAGCGTGTCATGTCATGAAATGAATGGCTGTAAAATAACATTTCATTTGCAGGTGCCTTGAGCTGATAGAAGATAAAACTTTGTTTCTCACCTTTTCATTCATTATTCGAATCATTGTAGGAATCGGGGATGCTGGATTTTATCCTTCTGCTTTTGTTATATTTGCAGAAGAATTTGAAGGAAATGTTGGAACTGCGATTGCAAGTTTAATATTCTTTGAAAATTTTTAAAATTTTTAATTTAAATATTGAACAGGGACTATTTGAGTTTCTCTTTGGCGTTGGGGCAATTCTTGGACCAATCATTTTCGGATCTTTTTACGACGTAATAAAAGAGAATTGATATAATTGATTGAGTTAATGAGCATTTAACACAGGCCGCAGGATTCTTGGCTGTTTACTCAATTCTTGGATTCCTAATATTTTGCTGTGTCCTGCTAACTCATTTCTGCACTCCAGGGAAAATGGAGCCTCAGATTCTTAAATCGGCATCCGAAGATTTTAGAAGACGCTCCACAATGTCCAACAACAAATATGTAGGCAATACATTTGGAAAGATTCCTACAAAGAATTGGAGTCACATATTTCTTATCCCAGCCGTTCTTCTCGCAATGTTTAATTTACTTACAACCGCTGCCAGTATTGGATTTATTTCAACCACGCTTAGCAATCATTTAGATCAGGTATTTAATCATTTAACGAACCAAGTAATTTGCCATTTTCATATATTTGAATATTTCAGTTCAACTTGTCTACATTCCAATCCAGTGCAGTGTTCACAGTTTCCAATGGACTGTACACTGTGTTGACTCCTGTTTGTGGTGCCATTTCGGACAAGTTGAAGGGGATTTGGAAAAACGGAATTATATTTGGGGGCAGTGGCCTTGTCCTACTTGGATTTTCTTTCTTGGGTCCACTTCCCTTTCTTTCTGATAAATCGTAAGACATTTTCTATAAATATTATACTCTTCTGTTACATAATCTTAAATAAATAGATATCTCTGGTCCACTTTGGTGGGGCTGATATTGCATGGAATTGGGATTGGGGGTGCTGTAATGTCCGCGTATCCTCATTCTGTAGAAGCTGCCATGTAAGTACAATTATTTGGAACAGTGACGTGACATTTTGACGATTTTATTTTGTTATAAAACAGATCAGAAGGGTTTTCTGACTCTGAAGAAACGTACAGTTTGATATCAAGTGTCTACACTTTGACATTCACTCTTGGAAATTCTGTGGGGCCGGCCATCGCTGGGATTTTAGTGGACAATGTTCAGTTTCAAAATGCAACTTTTTTCATCGTTGGCTTAGCCGCACTTGTGGTAAGCAATTTAAAGCAGCAAGTTTGGCAATGAAGGAATTACAATATAATTATCTTTTTAATAGATAATCTTCGCCTTGCTTTTGACACTTCGACAAATTAAAAGAGGACGGCTGTAGAATTTTATTAAAGAAAAAAAAACGAATAAAAAATAACCAGTAATAAAAACTTCACTATTAAATGCGAGTCTAATTTATCTTATAATTTACGAGATGGTTAAAATGGTAGAATATTCTAATCCAAAGATGAAAAAACTACAAATGCAGAAATATCTGTAGTGATTTAATGATCAGAGCACAAGACGAATTTGTGATTATCCATTCAATTAAATTTAGCTAATGAGGAAATTGGTTGAATGGTTCTACAAAGACGATTATTATTGAAAATTCATATAATGGGGAAAATGAGACAATGCATTTCTAACGCAAGATAAAAATTAAGTGATTAGCCAATTTAATGGCAAAGGCAAATGACATTTTAAGACAGGAAATTGTATGAAGATAATTATCGATTATAGAAACTTGATGTTAGATTTTAATGCTTTTCCCAATGCTAAACATCAATGCAAAGAGATTTTTAGAATTACAGCCCTATTGATTGTGCTAATTGTTTATATATATATATATATAATTATGTAGTTTCATGTGATACATCGAAATAGGAGATTGGTTAAATATTTAATTGCTTGATATAATTGGCTTGGAATTGAATAACGCACAAATATCTTACTAAACGTTTTTAATAAAATAATTTCAGTAAATTTATTTTAGCAAAAAATGCGCTTAATATAATTATTTTTTTGTTTGCTTGTTGTTTGTGTATACTAAACGATCGAGGTAAGAAAACTTATTTCTACATTTTCTACAAGAACATTTTTAATATTTAAAAAATCGTAATTTTAAAATTTTCAGACTCCAAAATGAGCGAATATGTAAAGTATTCGCACTTCGACGACCCCGAGCTGTACAGTGGCCGTGGTCATTTTGCTCCCTCAAACGAAGAACAAGAAAACGCAGCAGAAATCAAAGCCCTTCGAGAATTTAACGACAAGTGCAACGCTGAAAAAGATGCCGAGATTTCCAAACTCCGAGACGTTTACAATCGAGGCGAACTTAAGGCCAAAATTCCAGGATCCTCTGAGGTAAGAGTTTAATACAAATATCTAATTTTTTATTTTTATAAATTACTATTTACATTCCCCTTGTGTTGCAGACAATTGTTGTGTTGCCAATAAATGATTGTTCTAGTTTGGAGCTATTTTTTCAACGAAATCAATCAGTGCACAGAGATGAGTCGGAAATTACTGAAGAAGATTGTGTCAGTTCAAAAATCATGGACATTGGGCAGGAATTAAGGAAGCCGGCTGAAATTCCGGCCGAGCGTCCAATGACGACTTACACTGTCCAACGTTATTGGTCTGACCAAAACTTTGTCCCCACGTTGGCCTGTGACAAAGATTATGAAAAGTACAA
>JAQIXN010000973.1:0-24819 GCA_034698145.1 Proisotoma minuta | reverse complement strand
TATTATTATAAAACGTTCATAATTTGTAGTATAATTAATTTTAGACAAACCAGAGAGGAGAAGATTAGGATAGAAACTTCCAAGAGCCATTTGAATAGCATTACGTTCTTCAGTGCAGATTATAGATATGAGAAAACCTTTTTGCAAAAATAATTTGTAAGTTAATAACAAATCGTACAAATCGTTTTTTTTTTTTTTAAATTAATTACCAAAAGCCATTCCGCAAGTTCCTTGAAGAAGAGTGATTGCAATTGCCCAGACCAGTGGACCTCGAACAGGGACCTCAAAGACTACAGTCATGAACACAAATACAAGAGCGGTCTGTCCCATCATCACTACATATTGCGTTATCATGTGGGCAGTTATCACTTCCCCTGTCGTCACTCCAGCCACCAAAGACCTGTCCATCATCCCTTCTTTCTTTTCCGTGATGAAGGCAGAACCAGTGGAAGCAACGGCCATAAAAAATATGATGCTGCAAACAAAAAAAATCATTATATGTCTTGCCAATTGAGAATTGTATATTATACTATTATGTTATTTTGTACCTTAGCACTATTCCAGGGGCTAAAAATTCCATAAAACTTGGATGATCATGACCGTAAACTGGCTCTTCAAACTAAACATTTTTTTTTAAATTAGCATTCGAATTTTCAAATATTTCATAAAAATATAAGTAAAGCTGTATAATTTCATACTTGTAAAGGTAAATCTCCAGACGCAGGATCATATTCACAATCTGCTAGTAGAGTTTTTGAGAATTTCTGAAAAGTTTCTAGAAAAACTCGCTGGAGTGAAAATGCAATTTGCTGATCTATTATTAAGACAATAAACATATTATTAATTCATCCCTTCAAGAAATAATATAATTCAATTTCTTACTTGACATGTCCATTTTTATCCGGATTCGAGAATTGAGCAAAGTTTCATTATCTGCCAAATTCCCAGCAACTCCCCTTTCGATCATGGCTATGGAAAAATTCTGAGGGAAAGAAATGTATCCCCACATTTTCCCTTTTTCGACCTCTTCCAAAGCGGCACTTTCATTGGGAAAGAATGTCTATTTAGAAAAAGAAATACATAAAATTGCTTTAAGCATGTTATAAATGGGGACTGTACGAGATGGAGTGATTCTTCAGGCAGAGTTGAAAGATATCGGCAGCTAAGGTTAGTGGTCGTGCATCCCATGGGCGATATGCAAAATCCCAGGGAGTTCATTTCATTGTTGACTACACCCACTTTGATGTCTCGGGGCTCTCTCCCAATAGCCAAGCAGAATAAGATGACTTGTATTGCAGGAAGTAAAAAAATAAATAGCATAAATCTGAAAATTAAAAAAATATCATGAGTAAGGGATTATTATTAATTGAGAAAAGATTTATGTTTTACCCGATATTTCTCCACATGCAAATAAAATTCTTAATTATAAGAGCCGTAAGTCTATTAAAGCTGCTTCTAAAGTCAAAGGAAAAGGGACGGGGTATGCAGTCTTTACATTCTTCTGACACAGTGTCCATCACTTGACAATCTGTGGTGTCTGGATTGCTGGATACTTCAGAATGGTTATCCCCAGTCACCAATTGTTCGTTTGACTGGTGAAACGTCAGTCCCACAATCCCATGATTTTCTTCAGCTTTTTTGCCAGTCCCATCTTCCAGGAACGATTGTTTGTTGTTTTTATCATTGTACACAGACACAATGTCTAAAGTTCCAGTGTCATTGATGTTGTGGGTGGTATTTTTTGGCACATTATTTGCTATGGCATTGTTATTTGCGGTGGGAGAATCCTTCATGCACAGTTTGAGAAAAACATCTTCAAGAGATGGGCACTGATGAAGTTTCAAGAGATTGCTGGGAGTATCTTCAGCAAGAAGCCTACCGCTTCGCATCAGACCAATTTTGTTTGCCTGCTTAGCTTCGTCGATGTAATGAGTCGTGATGATAACCGTTACTTTTCCATTTGCGACCATTCCACACAAATGATTCCAGATCCCTTGACGAAGCAAAGGGTCTACTCCTACTGTAGGTTCGTCAAGAATCAAGCTGAAAACATTTTAAATTAATGAATAAATAATAAAACTCGTATTGCTCAAATAACATTATTATTTTTTTTACATACATTTGAGGATTGTGTAAAAGGGCGACTGCAAAAGACGTACGTCTTTGTTGACCACCGGAAAGGGTATTTATTTGTCTATGAGCTGGGGGCAAATCTAAGAATTTCATCAAGAAGACCATTTTATCATCAATTTGTTGGGAGTTCATTCCATGTATGCGTCCAAAGTAATGCATCGCTTCTCTGATGGTGAATTCTCCATATAGAGCAATTTCCTTGTTTTGTAAATAAAATATTTTTATAATAAACAAAAAATTGACGTCAGTTTTAAAATGAAAAATATACCTGTGGCATGTAGCCAACCCGTTTCCCAGGTATTCCACTCTCTTTCGTTCCAGGACGTGCTCCATAAATGAAACAACTTCCTCGGTCAAGTCGCCGCATTCCAACCATACATGCCAAAAGGGTCGTCTTGCCACAACCTGACGCCCCCAAAAGACTGTAGCTGCAAAACGAATTCAAAAAAGAAACATTATTGCAACTGTCGTCGGTGTGTACATTAAATGTTGCATAAAGTTTATGACATTGTGAGCGTGTTGCATCTCTAATCCGATTACATGTATTATGTACAACTTCTTCTTCACCTTTGCCACTGCATATGAGTTCAGTGAACACGGTCAAGTATAATAACATATGCAAACGCCTACTCCATATTGCATAATTACTTAAGCCGACAAAATTAAAAAAAGTCGTCTGAATTTGTTTCATAACCAAGTCCGGATAACATGTTGAAATTTCTGGTGTGTGAAGGACACAAGCAAACATTGATTCTTGACCTAGATTTACTTGAGATTAAACGTTTTAAAACTTTTAAAAATGTTTTAAAGGATCGGACATTTTTAATTTCATTAAAATATGAAAGAGAAATTGATTGGCTTTTAATAATAAATCAATTATAATTCGGCCTAAAAACGTGGGTTTGTAAGTTGAGTGAAAGTATATATGTTATCTGCAATCGAAAGGTGTCTCAATTTCCCTCTCTGTACGCATTGTAATTGTTTTTGTATGCATTTATTTTTATCACTTTCCATGGACATCATTGCTTACTTTTTTGCCTGCCCTGAATATTAAACATGTTTAACTTTTGAGACGCCATTGTTTAACACATGAATGAATCAAATCAAAATGAAATATTTTATAATGAAATCTAATAGCACATGTCATTTTCTATTCAATGTTTTTCTTAAATAACCATGTCACTTTGCCTTTTTTTAAAAATCTTAATGTGTTTCTTACATGGTGCCTTCTTCTACACTCATACTAAGGCCTTGAAGGACGGGGGTCCCCTTAGTTCCAGATCCATACTGCTTCCAAGCCTTCTGGATGGAAATGGCCGTTTTTGCTGGAGGTGGGACCACCAAAGTGTTTGAGGGCTTGGCCTCAGCGTTTGCAAGTGGAGGTGACATGTCTTCTTCGTTGGGAATATCCGTCGAGTCAGAAGAGCTTATTCCAGACTCGGGATCTTCGTCGAGCTCTAAGTTATTGTTCACGTATCTGCAAAAAAAACAAAAACATTATGGACAATTGAATTAACTATTTCAGTATTCTTTAATTGTAAATGAAAACTAGCTACGCAAATCATTATTACTGTAGTACATGTATTGTAAAGACTTTAAATACACAGATTCGTCTATTTGCATTGGAAGCACGGAGGACGACCGGGTTTTTAGCGTGTTGATTTCTTTTTGGTTGATATTTATTTTGTGAGTATGCATGGTCAGTGGGGACGACACTGCTGCATTGGATAATGTTGATGACACTAAAAACGATGACACAGAAACAGGGTCAAGCCAACTGCACAATGAGCCCGTAATTATTAAGTGTTGGGTTATTATCTCAAATGGGAGGCAGTTTGAGACAAAATTGAGACGGTTGGTTGCCGGTGTTGATGATGTCTCACTTTTAGCGACTTTCCACTTGGAAGATCTTCAAGTGACTGTTCAAATTTTGTCACAACGTCAATATACCAAGACTTTTAAGAAAGGGAAAGAGAAGATCTTACTTAACACCACGTACAATGAAGGTATTATTATTATTATTGTAATAACATTATACTCAGAAGAGTACAAATTGCAAGAGCACATGGCTTTAAATCCAAGCAATTATTGCCATCGTACAATGACACATACCTCCTTCGGATTAATTTTTTAATAATTGCAACAGAATAAATAGCAAATGGCAAATAATATTACTAATGCATCAATTTACCTTGATTTAAAAATTAAGAGTTTGAAAAATCCAAAATAATCCAGAAGATATTCCCAAAAGTGGGAAAGACTCCACAAGGCAATTAATTTATCGGTAATAAATAAATAAATAATAAATAAATAAAAACTTCAATTTGAAAACGCCATCCGAATGTCAAGATGAGAAACGTTCACTCAACCATATTACAAAACCAATTGTTTTTGTAAACACACTAAAACACTTTGAGACGTTGTCGTTGTGACTGCTTGTGAATCACTGACAAGTATGAAATTGAGATGTTGATATTTGTTGTTCTTAAGTAACATACAAGAAAGCAGTGACAACAAAGATGTTTGGGTGACTGACTACCGGAGAGATGGACTATGGAAGGGATCCTTCTTTGGAACGGTTTTTCATTCCATGTGCGCTGTTGGTGGAAATGGAAAAAACCTCGTGGAGGGTGAAAAGGTCAGTGGAACGGTAGAGCGAAGGGCCGCAAGGTAGACCACTTTTTTCCATCAGCGTTGCATGATGTGAGCCTGCCACTTTACTCAAGTCTAATGAATAGTCAGAAGAGGAAAAGGAAACTGACCGATGATCTCTCTAAGGACAGGAGGAAGTTGAACTGACCATGGGCTTCGTATATAATGTCCACCACCAATTCATTCTAATAAATGTCATGGCTATTACAACGCGCTCTATAAGGTGTAATCAATTAGATTGCATAATAATATTCCTGGCTGATACTCTCTCCAAATATATACTTCATAATATGTCTTGATAGTTTAAGACGAACGGAGGTGACTGGGAAGTAGAAGTATGAGCATCCTTGACATCCTTCAAGGCACTCCGTCGTTTGCTACAACAGTAAAGCTGCACTGCTAATTGCTATTATCTAACCTGTTTCGCTAAATTATCTCACAGCATCCTATGACATAATAATAACACTCCTCTTTCCGGAAATCAACTCCTGGACAAAGACAACTTTTATATATCAATTTTTTTTTCTTGTTGATGCTTGCATTATTACATCACACAACAGTTAATGCACTATGTACTATTATAGCTCTTCTGTATTAATGCTCTGATATGTACAAAGCTCTCAATTATTGCCATCTAATGCAAATATAAACATTATTAATATTATATAGTTTCTTGTTTCATATTGTATAATTGATGAAAAATGTATTTGCAGGAAGTACAATCAAACACTATTAGCCCAGGCTAATTGCATATTTTACAAACCGCAAAATTATATAGAAGAGTATAAAATATATACTTCCTTTTGTTTAATCAAATGACATATTACAGATTGATTGTTGAATTCAAATAGTTGTCTGGCTAGAAATATGCCCCACATCTTAAAATCTCGCAAAAATGATAATAAATGGAAATTCTCACTTCCTTCCGTTGCTTAGTATGATCTACGATCATCATACACAAAAAGATGTCAATTGTTGACCACACTAGTAAGCCCTTGGCCTAATTACCCCTTGTCTAAAAGAAATGAAACTATTGCTGGAAACAGATTAATACCAAGTAATTGAGATATTTTTGATATGATTTGTAATTTTACATGTAAAACAAAATCAATTCCAGCCCATGAGCAAGTTAATGACCGTGAGTCGTCTGCGGCCTTGCATCTTTACCGTACGAGCCAAGAAAACATTTGATTGAAAACCTGTTCTTCTCCATATGCTGTACATAATATCTGTCATTTCCTCATGCGTTCCTCTATGGAATTATGCAATGACGCGTGGCTTACAGAAAAATCGCCGTTCCAGGTAAATGGTAAGAAAATTTTATGCCAATATCAACCATTAGCAATAATATATTGCTTAATAATTGCAAATCGATTTAGTCACATACCCAGATTCAGTGTCCGATGATTCGTCTTCTTCCAAATCCGAGTCCCCTTCATTATCTTTTTTTGTCTCACTCTCAGTAAATCCTTTTTCCACGTCAACTTCTGCCATTATGGACGGACTAATTGATGGACTTGAATGTCTCCTTTATGAATAAGCAAGTCGAGCACAATTATCGGGCGTCCAACAATGAGAATCTGGATTTTTTTGGAAAGAGAAACGGATGAACTTGGTTTCAAATGTGTGGTGACAGTGAACTGCATATACTGAAATATTCTGCCTTCCACAACAAAAATGAATGAGCAAATAATGAATAAGTTAAGAAGGCATTGTTAATAATAACAATTAAAAAATGCAGTAATATCCTGAACAAAACTTGACAAGTTTGAGTCCAAGCATATTCTAGGCTTACCTCGTAGGAGCAGGACAATTGTGCTAATGCCTCGTGGAGAATATTCAAATGCTGCTTCATGCAATAGTTCATACAAACAAATTTACTCGGGCTTATTCCATTACGATACGCAAACAAAAAGCCTCAGCACTCATTGGCTGAAATTGCTACTACCAGGGTATAATAATTGTGCATGTATTTAGATTTTAGTATTTTAGGTAAATTCCTCAACAAACGCATTTGAAATATTCAAATTTGCAGAAATAAATTTAGCAACAATAATCTATAATGCAATGCTCAGTCCTTATCTCTTCCATGGCGCATGCATATCAAGTTGGTTTTTGTTAAGCGTGTGTTTTGATAAAATTTTTTACAAACATTTTTTCTCAGAATTTCATTTCACATTAGTCTAAATAAAATTTAGTTCTCGCCAAGAAATTTAAAAAAAAAAAAAAAAATTTAAATATGTATTAAATTACAACTAAATGACGAACAAATTAGTTCTTGACATTCGTTGGGAAGGTGAAGGGAGCGTCATTGAATCAGATCATTGTGTGGTGTGTGCATAGAATGATTTTTAATGAATGATCAAGCTAGTTAAAGGATATCAACTATAGTAAATAAATAAAAACATTCCAAAAGTACCACTATCTTTAGTAGGCATCAGGACTAATGAACAACTTTCCTCAAAGCTCTTTGAACATGCTTTTGTAGTCCGATATTTCAAATGGCATTGTTTCTTCGACTCTAAAAATAATTACTTGTTTGGCTTCTAATATTTTGCATATAGTGATATATTAACACCCTAGTTTCATAAATAAACAATTCGGGTTCACATGATTATATCCTTATCAAAAAGTATGTAGTAAATAGTTTCCTTCTTGCATTTGGGATGCTGACAGATTTGTAAGTCGAAAGGGAAGAATTAGAAATTTATTGAATGAGCCAACACTAAATCATGACATTGCAAAATTACAGATTGAAGGAAATAACTACTAACCAAAGAAAGTATTATTACCAAGCAAAGAAAACTAAAAGTAATTTGATTCATTATTAATTGTAAACTTTTTTCTCATGTCTTTCAAAATTAATGTAGACATTTACTATAATAATAATAATATAAAGTTTGCTTGGACTTTATGAGCTTGGAGCATCGAGTATCATCATAATGTAATGGATTTCCAGAAGCTTTTTCATCCTGTAACATAAAAATCTGAATAGCTTCAGGACTCTTGTAAAAAGAGACTTAAAATAGCTCAATCATTATTTGCATTATTACTTATGCCCTTCGTCTACTTGAGCAAATCATCACCTCTGCCTACCACATAAAATAATGACATTGAGTCTGTCTGTCTAAGACAAAGCTAGACTTAATTTCTAACGTCCGCTACTAAAGTCTCTCTCGACATTTAAAAATGAATTTGACCATGTGAACTATTTTTCATTATTAAAACAATAAGATGAATGAATGGAAATAAGTAATCATGTTTTAACTTGTTTTAAGGACATGCATTGATTTATTTGTCCAGTAATTAATGGGAAAATCTAATGTGTCTCAAAAATGTCTAATTGTTTTATTAAAAAATGAATCAACTTATGAGCAGGTGCATGTAATTTGAGGAGTGTGTTGTATGAGACCAGCTCTCCTTCGCATTTTATTAGTTGCTTCCCATCAAAAATTGAACCATTCTTTGGAACTACCTTAAATGCTCGATTCTCAAGTAATTTGATCTCATAGATATTTGTCCATGAAACAGACTCCAAATTTAATATTTTACTGATAACAAATATTTACATTTACGTGCCAGACTGGAAAATATTAATAAAAACGTATTGACGACCTGCTCTAGTTTCTTATATCTGCAAAATCTGTGGGAATAGGCATAAATGTGTATTTCTAAATTTTATTGATGAATCATCAGTATAATATGTACGTACGTACGATTTCACCCATGAAGCATTATTGAAACAATATATTGAAAGCAACCAGGGTTAAATATAACCATTATCCGTCATTATCTTGAGTTATATAAACCCACATACAACATATGTACTACATGGAGGCAATTATTAATAAGTTATCCGGAATGAAATGGTTCCTTCTGGAATTACAAACAATGAACCGTCCTTTTATTTATGTAATACAAACCCTATAAATGACATTCAAAGAATTCTAAATTGTTCTGTAAACATTTTTAATTGCAGGAAGTTTGATGCCTATGTCAATTAAAAATTGAAAACCTTTTGTTTAAAAGCATATGCATATGATTATTAATAAATTATATATCTCTGATTTAAGATCCCTTGAACTTTACTACTTGCTAATTAATAATTATTAATAATAAAATACTTTGGCATTAAGTAATTTAAGTGTAATTTATCTCGTGGAGGCCCCTTCTTCGGTTTTTCTTATGCTTATAAACTCTTAGTGTTATGAGATTGTTGCGTCTTTGCGTCTTCTTTGTGCATGTTGAATGAGCAACAACAGAAATCGCTTGCTAATGTCAATGTCATTGCTATTTTCTAGGAGAACAAGTCAATTAACATTTCTTGTTCACATCCCTAAATATATACTCAATAGTATTAAATCAATTGCTCGCACAAATATTTGCTAAAAACGGGTCACGTATTAAAGTATTTGTTTATTTCGTTCCTTGACAAATACTTTGGAGTTTATAAAAATCACAGAGCATTTACAAATTATATGGAAAAAAGTTGCGATATTCGTCGAAGCATAAACAATTTATGATATGGATGAATCAGTTGCCAATGTGTACTTCTTGTTTAAACTCTTGTGCAATGTGTTCGTCCAGGGGAAGATTAATATGTTGGTAGTCCCTTAATCCAGGTCCAAAGTCAGAGGCCGCGTCTCCACTTCCATGCAGGATCCATTTGGTGGTCATAAGTCCCTCTACTCCCACGGGACCGCGGGCATGGATTCGACCTGTGCTTATCCCAACCTCGGCCCCCAAGCCAAATCGATAGCCATCTGCAAATCTAGACGAGGCATTATGAAACACGCAAGCTGAGTCAACTCTCTTGAGGAACTCTCGGGCTGACTTTTCTGAAACGTTAAACAAACATAATAAATAGAGGGATTACAATCAACAATGTACCTGACATTGTGTACAGAAAAGACAAACTTGAAAAGGTTTTTTTATGTATGCAATTTGTGTGCAATCTTAATCCTAATTTATGAGACAACGATAAAAGATTAAAAGTTTGTAATAGATAATAATATGCTATAACTATTATCTTGATTAGGAAACAAACATTTCCAGCTACTCATATGCGCTAGATACGTACATCATGGTTGCTAATAATGAAGTGCAAGACGCAAAATGTTTTCGTAAGAGAAGCGTTTGATGATTGGATTTGTAAACTTTGCGTACTATTAATATTTCAATTTGTAATTGACTCACCATTTTCTGTAACAATGACATCAGTGTGGGAAGAGCCATAGGTGTTTATGTGTTCCACTGCCCCCAAGACGTCAGAAACTAATTCCACGGTCACTGCCAATCGACTGTATTCTGTTCTAAGGGATTTGGCTGGAGGTGGTCCAAATGTAAGTTCCTTGGATAGAGCCGGTCCAGAAAATATTTCAACCTTTATCATCAACAACAACAAAAAAATTCAGCATATTTTGAAACATTACCATCAACATCTCGATTACAAAAATTGAATAATTAATATTCTAATATTCTTAATACGTGAATGAATGAAAACCTTGAATTTGAATTATGATAATAAACAGTGGTTGCTTTAAAAATTAACACTTGTAAAATCTGATTTCAAAAAATTCAGAGAAATATCTTGCCTTATGCTAATAAATTATTGAAATGCACGTCATTTGCATGTTAGTTATATCCATTAATAAATATCTATAATAATACTGGGGGAAAATCCCTTTGTCTCATCTTCAATACGCAAATTAAATGAAAACAACAAAGTAGAAGGTGTGTCTGGAAAAACTCTTACGTTGTGGACTTTCAGCATGTCACATAAATTTGCAAAGAAATTCTTTTTTCCGAGCAGATTTCTGTGAATAAGAATTGTTTCGGCTGCATTACATGCGGCAGGGTAGTTGCACTTTGCGTCTTCCACTGAAATAGCAACCATGCATTTACATAATAATATAATAATTGGGCTAAAACATTTTTATAAAAATATTTGTTACCAATATGCAATGCTTTGTCAAGATCTGCATCCGTGTCTACATAAATGTGGCATATTCCTTCGGCATGACCGAGAACAGGGACGCCATGAGCCTGACTCGTCACTTGACGAACGAGTTGATTGGAACCTCTGGGAATGATCAAGTCAACCATCCCTAGGCCAACAATTTCACTCACATCCTCCCTTGAAGACACCTTTTACAGTCATTGAAAAGAAGCATATTTAAGTATCAAACATGTTTAAATGTGTAAATTTAATTATGTAATAACAATTCAATAAAATAAAATTTAACCATTTGAATAGCGTTCTGAACTCCGTGAGAGAGTAGAGCTTCGGTAACAATAGACATGAGGGCATTGTTGGTATTTGTCGCTTCACTGCCCCCTTTCAACACAAGTCCATTAGCAGAAGCAATAGCCAAAGATGCAATCTGCAAATTAAATCACATTTAATGTTCAATAGCAATTTGTTTGTTTATTTATTTGTTGCACATGCATGATTATGCAATACACAAAATCTATTTGTGAATCCACTAATTGTTGCTCTTGTCAATTTATTTAATATTCAATTGCACTTTTTTAAGTACTTTCTAGAAAATTTCATACTAATACCGGAAATGAATATTGCATTGACATTTTTTTAGCAAATTAACTTACTTGGGGCAGACAGTCGGGTCTGGCTTCAAAAATGACAAGCAATAGGCCAATTGGCACTGAAATCTGTTGCAGCTCTAATCCTTTGGCCAAAAGTGTGCGTCTAATTGTTCTACCAACTAAATGTACAGAATCTTGTGCCAACTGTCGGAGCCCTGCGAGTAGTTAAATAAAATAAAATAAAATAAATAAAAATAAATAAATAATTTTCTACCATATACAAGACTATCAATTTTTTTGTCATCCAATTTTAGTCTGTCAATTACAGCCGATTGAATTTTATTGATTTCCGCAAGTTCCAAATCTCTTTCGTTAGCAATTTTTATGTCTGGTTTTCTGGAAATTAACAAATCTGCCATGTTGTGAATAACTTCAGACCTCTGAGTTCCACTCAAATTGTGTAATAAGCGTCCACCTTCCTTGGCTGTGTGAAAGATTTTTTTTTGAATATAAATATTTTTTTGATTATAAAATAGTTATTTTTTACCTAGCTCTGCAATATATTCTGGTGATCGTGTGCCTAAAGGTTGAGTTGTGAACAATGTTCCAATGCGACGCCCGCTGATGACATTGCTGAGAGAGCCTTCTTTGGCACCGTTGCAAATGACTACAGGGATTCCTTGATTAAGTGCCCAAGTGGCAGCAGAGACCTGAAGATACGGGAACTTAAAATGCAATTCTTATATAAATAACTTCCCTTGATCCAGAAATTAGAATGCAAATGCACACCTTTGACTGCATCCCTCCAGAGCCTACTCTGGACATGGCACCATATCTCACACTGGTGGAGTTGAGAGAAGGGCAGTATGTATGCATCAGTCGAGATCCATCAAGTCCTGGAGGTCCAGTGAAAACTCCCTCAACATCCGACATTAGCACCATTAGATCCGCTCTGATCTCAGCAGAAAGTAGGGCTGCCAAACTGTCGTTGTCATTCACAGTGATGTCCTAATTAAATAAGAGTTTATAGCATGTCCTCGATATTTTTACTAAAATATAATTCTAACCCCTTCAAGTGCATCATAAACTTGGGGAGGAGCAGCCACTGCGTCATTTGTGTTGACAATTGGAACGATATTGAGAGCTAGTAGTTCAGACATGGTTTGGAACAAATGCTTTCGAGTGTAATCGTCCGTGAAGTCAGCTTTTGTGACCAGCACCTTTGCAATTGGGAAAAAGTCTTTAACCAAATGTACGACTTATCATAATTATAATGATTTGCAGACCTGAGCAATACGGACACCATATTGAGCAAACATGGCTTCATACAACGACATGAGACCACTCTGGCCAACTGCGGCAGCTGCACGAGGCTCCAATACAACTTTCCCCTGTTGAATAGACTACAAAATCATGCTTTCATTCTTTTTGTCTTCATAAATTTAATTTCAAAAAGATTCATTTAATTGCGAGTTAAAGAGTAAAGTAGAAATTAGAAATTAGTAAATTAGAATTGCATGGAGATTCTGCATTGGAGAATGCAGGGGAAACTTGAGATATTGAGACGACTTACATGAACTGATCGATCTTTGGAATGCAATGTTTCTCTCATGGACATTGACATGACTAATTCTTGAGCAAGTTTTTGCTTTCCAAATGCCACGGCTCCACTTGTGACCATAATGCACTCCCTTCCACTATTTTGTAGTGAAGCTACCTAAGGAATGGCGAAAAAATGCAAAACATAATTAAAGCATTAATATATGATTTTGTTATTTTAGTTATTTATTTATAATAGTTATTTCACCTGCTCAACAAGTGAAGCCACGCGACCAAGAGCAAGACCACAATTATCTTCACGAGTTAATACAGCGCTTCCCACTTTGACAACTATCCTTCGAGCGGAAGCCAAATCAGATCTTGACTGAATGGGTCGACTGTAGTTGTTACTCAACAGTCCGATTCCACTGCCGTTATTTGTTTTCACGATGTCTAGCATTTTGGGGGATGTGGAAATTCCCCTCTGGAAATTACAATTTAAAAGTGTTTGATTTGATTTTGAAAATTAAGTTTTAAAAATTATTTTCTTACCACTAATAAGCGCATCAATGGTTGTGAAGGATTAGTCGCATTAAAATTATGCATGCGGCTGAAACATGTCGCCCTACGCACACTTTGTCTTAACACTGACCCTAAATATGATTGCATTTTTCCTCCTCTTCTAAAATATGCAATTTACTTCAATAGCTTAATTTATTTTTGCAGATCTTTTGCAGAAACTGTTTCACAAATTGGCAACAAGTGGAACAACAAAGGAAGAAACCTCTATAAGCGAAGATGCCAAGTTTTGTTTTACAGGCCACTGCTTAAGCCTTAATGAATTAGTTTGTGGTGACTCAAGTCAAGCCAACAAAGCCAGTGTATTATTAGTTAGTGAGAGAAGCAATAAATGAAGGGTTAAAGAGCAAGTTGTAAAGTTATATGCAGTCAAAGTGGCCAAAATACTTTTTGTCGTTTAATAATTTAGGTTGGATCATGCTGTGGTCATTTACTTCTACGTGTTTGATAACAAAAATAAATAATTTGACTTAAAATGAGACAAGAAGTTATAATAATATAGGAAAAGTATAATGAAAGGCTTCTTATCTTTTTGACGCACTTAAGTCCATTTTAAAGGGATGTATTTCAATGACTAACAAGCATGGAAATTTTAATATGTAAATTCCTCTTTTAAAATAATGTATTGGTGTAATCTTATTCCAGTCATAATATTTTTATCATTCGGTCAAGGGTTTGTATAAAGGAAACTTTTATTGGAAATATACAAAACAGGTAGCAGACAGCATCATTTACAAAAGTTTAAAATAATAGTCTCAATTTTTTTAACAAGTATGTATGCATAAAACTACCTACATACGCAAGTATTAAAGTTCACTTAAATGATGCATGAATGGAAGCTAAATGAAATCTGGATTAATTTGTTTAAAACTTGACAAATCTAGTCTTCTGTAAACACTTTAACTTGTGCTGCAACTTGAACCATGCCTTCAGAATTTTTTGCGTTACAGAAATAGGTTCCCTGCCTTTTTGAATCAACTGCAATTATCTGGATCCTGATAGTCCAAAAATATGTGTCATATCGTTATTATCTTTAATGAGAAATGCAGTTCAAACAAAATAAAATCTTACCAACTTGTTGTCATAACCTCTTCAGGTCCACCTCTCACGACGACTACAATTGACGAATCGTCACCTAGAGAACATTATTATCGTATAATAATACAGTTGTCTTGTTTTGTAAAAAGAAAAATGAATGGAAAACCTGGAAGAATTTGAGGATTTCCATTTGCACCTTCAGCGAGAAATTCCCAATGTAGAACTGGTGCTAGAAATGCATTTATTGACAATGAGTGATTTTTCAAAGATTTGAGATGATATTAAACCTGGATATGCCCGAACTTCACAACTGAGAGAAACATCTTCCCCTGAAGGCACTGTAGCATTTTCAACCGGTGTTGTTATTTGTGGGGCTATTATATTTAAACCATTTGTAGAATATCACAATTAAACGATATCATCAAATTGTATGCAAGTTACCAGAAACACATGGATTCCAATTTGTAACAACCAAGTCCTTCTTGAAATGGACTGCTTCGCGAAGTTTGCACTCGCTGTGATATGTAATACCATCGCTCCCACAAACGATCCTCTTGTTTTTGCATTCACAAAGAGCTTCTCTGGGTTCCTAAAGTGGAATTGAAAATGTTAAAGGTATACAATCTTCTTGCATTTATTTATAAATTACATTTGGATCCAAATCACTTCGAAGAAGACAGACCAAATTTGGTCCACAGATTCCGACATCTGGATTGTAAGGCAATCTCAGGGTGGAATTATAGCATCTATTTCCTTCAAGAGCTCCACAAACGTGACAACAATTGCATTGATCCAGTACCTTCAAATTTTATTTAAAGATGCAGAAAAAAATGAGAAGATTAATAGAAGAAAATGTATACCAGTCCGGTGGGGCAGGTTGCTTCTTGTGGAGTGTGACATTCTTCTTTATCACATTCCCCACATTCCCCTGGGGACACAGGACTTGCCAGAGGTGCTCTTTGCGACACTCTTTTTACAACCTTTGGTGTGGAAGTGGTAGCAATTTCGTCATTGACTGTCTCAAGTACCCCAACAGTTGGAGAAATTGTTGTCTCATTATTCCTCAAAGCTGTTGTAACCTCAGCTTCCGTGACTTCGATAGTTGGGGGCAACGTTGTCGTTGTCGTTGTGGAAGAATCAAGTTTAGCTTTTAATTGTGTTTTCCTTTTTCTACCCGCAGAGGCCAACTTTGACCTGACCTTGGACTTGGTCTCGGCCTGCTCACCATAAATGGAAATTGTTGTGAGGATGAGAAAGAAAGCGACAAAAATTGCGAGAGAAGTGAATTTGACCATTTTGTGACAGTGCCAGCGAGGTCTGTTACTGGAATTGATTTGGGCTGGAATTGGTCTTGGTGAATTGATGATTTGTCGGCGTTGTTGTTGTTGGTTTGGAGATAAGCCTTCCACTTTTCTCATTCTTTTATAGGGCTTGTTGTATGGGATCTTATCAACTGCTTCTTGCAGGAGCTTCCATGGATGTGCAAATACTGAAAGCTGCATCCCTGTATTCTTTTATTAGGGTTCTATCTATATTTGGCCAAATTATTTCTCTCTCCCAAAGACCTACATACGATATAAAGAACGAACTGCTTCATTCCTATGTCAGTGAACTCATAAATCATCTTAGCCAACATCTTGGAACATTTGCCACAAAATAAACACAAAAATTCAATCATATCCAGTCAAAATAAATAAACAATTAACCACCGCTCTTTAAACCTTCTTAAGACGGCAGAACTCTTTAACAGAAATAAATAAATAAAACTAAAAAAAAATGACACGAGATGGATTTTGTTGGGTACAAGTTCTTTTTTACTCGTTTTTTACATTCAACAACAATTTGGTACAAATGGGATTTGGGCTGTGTACAAATTATCATACAGATCAATGGAGACTAATTTAATGATTATAAATTAAATGCTCCACGTTGTTTTTTTAAATGTGAAACACATCCAGTGCTGGGACAAGCACCGTTTTTATAAAAAATTGTTTAACGTAGATAAAAGTTAGCTAGACCAATTTTTTAGCTTCGAAAAAAGATTTGAGATGTCTCATTTGCCAGTATCCCATTAAAAGAAGAACACCAGTTTGAATTAAGGACCACCACAGGACGCGTTGATTTGTGCTTTCACTTGTCTGCCTGAATCGTTCCTCTCGGTACTTTATGAAACAAATAACAAAACATCGTTATAAATACTGTAGTCTGCATATTGCATTATACAATTTGTATACTTACCCGTTGGTAATTTTGTTCCTTTGAAATCTGTTCAACTTGATCCAACAACTGCCGAACACGTAGTTGCAATTCAGACAGTTTTTCTTTTTGAGCCACATTTGCGTAATCAACAGCATGCTCTCCAACTTGAATGTCTAAATGAACTCTCTACAATATAAAAAATAAGCAAAAATGTACGTTTTAGATTTACGAAGTTTACGAAGTAGATGTACGAAGTTTTATTAGATTTAATTGTTGTAATTGTTGGTTTCTTTATAATTACCAATTGGGATCCAGCAAACCACTTTGTAGAATTGGAATGAAGGCAAATTACATGTTCTCCAGGAGTATGAGAAGTGAACGTGAATCTCCCTTCAGAACTATATACTTTAGACAACACAGTTTTATCATCAGGATCCCGAACTTCTACATGCATTCCAATTCCGGGGCTCGAGGGCATAAATCCATTTGTCCTGGGGTCAAAAAGTTCGACCTTGTAGATACCTGGATGTTCATGTGCAACAAAAACATTAATAAGACGGCTTCTTTTTTAATAGTAGTAATATCATACCGATAACTGTAGTATCATCCGGGATTTCCTCAATAAAGCATTTTCGTTCAGTCTCAGCAATGTGGAAGTACAAAGAGGTGACGGTGGAAAACGACAACGCCACAACCACAAGCACCACGCTCCAAAATGACTCCAATCTCACCATCTTCAATAATCGGCACGCACTTTGAAACACCAAAAAGCTAATTAATGTCTCTTCTTGATAATAATTTGATAATTGTCAATGCAATGGCAAGTTACTATACATGAGCAATGTGTGACAGCTGCCATTGCTAATGGACAATAGACCAATTTTGATGCTTACCTTTTTTATTCCAACTTTTGTGCGTTTCTTTTGGAAGAGCAAATTTGGGGGGTGTGGCCGAATGTGACCCTACAACAATTAAAACAAAATAATAATGACCACTATTTTTGTGTACGACACGTAGCCCAAGTAATAAACCGGACTATAGTTTCATTTTTCGTTGCAGTGGCAGTTTCAAATGACTGGGAGAACTAAAGGTTTTCACAATCTGTTGCTTTTCCAAGATAGTTTGAAGTTGTTGACCATTGTTGACTATTGTTGAGCTGATGGGGGGAGGGGGTGTGTCCGACGAGGATTTCCTCCTCTACTTTGGACTCGGAGGGTTGATGTTAGTACTGACCATTCTCACTTTTTGGATTTCAAATAATTGGAAATCGGGAGGAGAGTCGCAGAACGAAGGGCCTCCCGTCGCCCAAGGGAATAGACGACAGGCTGGCGTGAGAAATAGGAGGAATCGGAGAATAGGTAAATTAACCTTTATTTGGAAGTTGTACAAAATATCTAATTATGGGTGTTTATAGTGGAGGAATCGGATTCTGAGGGGGAAAGGGGTGGGGCTGCCGGTGGAGGTCGAGCAAGAGGCTCCGATGGCTCCGACAGGGAAATGGATGTTGACGAACGACTAAATGACCCCAAACTTGGAGCAAAGAAAAGGGCAAAATTAGAAGCCAAAGCAGAAAAAAGGGCAAATAGAGAGGTCAGAATCAGATAAGCACATTTAAACTAATTTAAAGCAAATTAAATCGTCAACGGGGTTATCAATGTATAAATTTATGTTTTTTTTAGGCAGAAGAACGAATGAGAGAAGACCGAAAAGCTCGGCAAGTCAAAGAAGAAAATGAACGCCAAGTGTAAGCAATGCTTTTGCTCTATAAATTTATAGTATTGATTTTTTTTTAAATGTACACATAAAGTCGAGAACAACAAGAAGCGGACGCTGAGAAGAAGAAAGAGGAAGAGGAAAAGCGATTAAAAGAAGAACAAGCTCAAAGAGAGTTGGACGAATACAATGAAATGAAGAAAATGTTCGCAGTGGAAGAAGAAGGTTGTGATGTTATTGCAGAAGAGGAGGAGGGAAACCTTTTAGAAAAATTCTTGGATCACATAAAGGTACAAAATTAATTAGCTGATTTAGGGATGAAATTATATAACGACAACATTATTTTACAGGCTCACAAAGTCGTAATGTTTGATGAATTGGCATCAAAATTTGGTCTAAAAGTTCCCGATGCAATAGACAGATTAAAACTTTTAGTAGAAGATGGTAGATTAACAGGTACTTTCTGCCTTACAATAAAATAAAACATGTACTTACATATTTTCTTTATTGCTTTAAAGGTGTGATGGATGACAGAGGAAAATTTATCTATATATCGCAAACAGAATTAGAAAAGTTTGCAAAATTTATTAAACAGCGAGGTCGTGTAGGAATCGCAGAACTTGTAGAGAACTCGTCATCTCTCATTAATTTAATTCCTGTTGAGGCAGAATCATAGCGGTCCCTTTTTCATGAAAACTTCTGTAAATATTTTCCAAATTTTTATTAATATGTGCGTGGTGCTCATAATTACTGTATTTTTTTGAAACAAAAATAAAAACGATATTGTGAATGGTTAAACTATTCAAATGCCTATAGATTTTTTTTGGATTGAGCTATATAATGCTTATAAATAATCTATATCATTTACTAGAGCTGCCGGAAACGAATATAACATGAAACTGTCAATCTTCTATCATACTACTATAGTTCAAGTTCTAGTTTTTATTTTAAAAATGGACCTAATTAATTTTCTTTTAAATCTCTGCATTCTCTCCTGCTTCTTTAATCAAATTGTGAGCGAAGAAGAAACCATAGACCTTGAGCAATTATTTGTCGTCACACGCGTAGAAAAGCGATTTGTAAGTTTTGCATTGGACTCGGGTCAACTTGCCCGTCATTGGAAAAATGTCAATCTCAAGTATTTTTTTTATCTTTCGATTTTCAATTGCTATTCTTATTTAATCGACATTTAGGGATTCCAGATTAATAGAATTGACTCGACAACTGAGCCCTGCTTATTTGCGACTTGGAGGAACTAATCAAGATAATATTTTATTCTGTCCAAATCATAAGCTTATTTTTCAAGAAGGTAAAATGTATCATTTTCCCCACTTTGTCTCATTTTTCATTTGACCATTATTATAGGAAATATAGGACCCCACAATGAAACGATTAGTAAGTGTCTTGGTAGAGAAAGTAGTGGACAAACAATAATAACAGGTCAGTTATATTGCTGATTTTTCTGAGTAATTATTGGTGGAAGACACTTGGTCACATTTTCCAGAATCGGATATTGAGGAGTTGGGAAACTTTGTTGCGAAAACTGGAACTAATTTAATATACGGACTAAATGCTTTACAACGCAAAGGGAAAGTTTGGGACCCTACAAATTCTGTAGAATTGATTAATTACATGGAAAAATTAGGAGTACCTGTTCATGCTTGGGAATTGGGCAATGGTAAATACTTATATCTTCATTCGTGCTATAAAATGTTATGCATTAATATTTTACGTTTTCAAGAGCCACAAAGGTTTCCTAAAGTTTTCAACAAAACTGTATCCGGAAAAAGATTGGGAAGAGATTTTAACAGTTTACAAAAACTTGTGCGGAAGACGTCAAGTTATTCTCATTCATGGATAATTGGTCCAGACGCTACCAACATCTTCCATGGATCAATACCATTTTTAAAAAACTTTATGACTGCTGTCAATGCGGATACTTTACATGCTATGACCATTCACAAGTAAAAATATGTAATTGAAAAGATCTGCATTGAAAATTTCTCAAATTGTAGTTACTACTTTTCTGGAACACATGCTACAGTACTTGACTTTATGAATCCAGATTTTATGGATAAATTATCAACGGAGATTGAGATTGTGAAAACAGTCATGCAAAGAACAAAGCCTTGGATTTCCATTTGGCTAGGTCAAGTGAACTAAATTAATTATAAAATTTGCGTTACTTTTTATAATATTTTGTGCAGGAGAGACAAGTACAGCTTGGGGTGGTGGTGCAACAAATATTTCAGATCGCTTTGTTTCCACTCTCCCTTGGGTTTGGAACAATTAAAAGTATATATTTTAAATTGAAATTGTAGTAATATAATGTGGCTTAAATTAGTTGGATAAGTTGGGCCAAAGTGCAGTTTGCCAAGTCTCAGTGGTTATTAGGCAAAGTTTGATGTCTAATGGTTATGGACTTCTTGATGAACAATATCATCCAACTCCAGTATGTAAAATCATCTTATAATTTTGAATGTAGATGAACAAAATCTAAATTATCTAAAAAGGACCGTTTTTAGTGTTATTTCGTGTCATACATTTACAAACAAGTTGTTGGGGATGTTGTTCTCAGTAGCAGACATAAGATTTCACCTCGCTCATCAAGAAAATTTAGAATTTATATTCAGTGTGCTTCCAAATATCCAGGAGGTATTGTTTTTTTAGTATAAAATTCAATTAAAAATCGATTTTCTTATTTCGGTATCCTTTCAGAAATTGTGATATTTGGAGTGAATTTAGACACAAAACCTCATGTAATCAATATCACTGGCAGTGGCAAAAAAAGATCACCAATCCAAGTTCTCGAATTCCTTTTGACCCCACACAAAGATGATCTTACATCAAGGCGAGTAAAATTATTTGTATGCTATGATGATTTATTTGCGTAACGTTAGCTAATTTATATGTGTATAGAAGGTGCAACTTAAATGGCAAACTTCTTCAAGCATCCAAAACTGGACATCTTCCAAAATTGGTGCCCAGAATACTAAACAACTCTTCTTTTACAGTCCCAGCAATATCTCTCGGATTCTGGGTCACAAGGAACGCAAACCTCAAGCTTTGCATGAATTAAAATAGACAAACAATAAGTAATTAGTTTGATTTATGTAAGTACACAAGTTTATTGAAATTGTAAAACAACACAAGTACAGAAAATTTAGCATCACAATTACAAATACAATAATAACAAAATTAAGGGTGTTTTGTTTAGGACTTAAGTTGACTTTTCCTGAATTGTTGATAAAAAGTACCAATAGTTGATAGTACTGATTTCTTGACACACAATCATCATTAATTTAAAACGCTTGCTAATTACACTAATCGAGATCTCAAACCAAGAGTTTACAAATATAAATATTTATTCAATATTAGTCACTGGCATTTTAAAACAAGAAAAAAAAACAAGGTAAATAATATTACTTAATTGGTACAATGAATGGGATAAAATCATTCATTTTTTTGTAATAATAAATTAAGGAGTTCACAGTCAGAACGACAGGACAAGACACCTACGGTTTTGTTTTTTTCATCTTATTATTGCAATTTAATAGGCAATGCACAATGCACTAAGGGCACATTTTAAATTTGTTTTTTTTTACCTGGCCAATAATTATTATTATTGAATATTATTGGTCTTTAATTAAAGCCTAAAGCAAGATTCACCAACACACATTCTTACGCTATTGATATTTGTATATAGAAATAATAAAAGTAAATGCCAAATAAATTGTAATAGCTGCAGTTCCCCTTTTCAAATAATAACCTAATTGCTTATTGAACCTACTTGAGTTGAAATAAGGAAAGACAACATTAATAAGACTGACTTTAGGTATTTAAAACAAAAATAACTGCTGCATAAAAAACTTAAAAGCATTTTCATGAGAAGTGAATACTTGGACAGTTTGCTATTGAAAAGCAAAAATATATATATATACCTAATATGTAATATATAACCCTCGGTATTTCACCGAAAAACTCACACGCCGAAAAAAATACATGTTTGTATTATGTTGACACATTTACACCACTCACTTACACAGATTATTATTTTGTTGTATAAAAAATTGTCGAAGAATTATTTGCTGCGTACGATGAGGCTACAGACGTTCGTTTTTGCTCGAACGAATGCAAATGCATAGATAAGGTAGGTTTCTTGGTGGATATTGTTGCTTACGATGATGAGATATCGATTTTGAAAGTACTTTGAAGGAAGAAAGGCATGAAAAGAGATTATTAGATGAATATGCGGAGACAGTCTTTAGCTCTCCATTCCACGCCACACTGGCTGCATGCTTTTCGAGTCTGTTTATCCGTCTTGGAGAGACAGATGCGACAGAGGATCACATGATCGCAAAGGCCAATATAAAAGGTTGAGATTCCTCGTGTCATGGTCAGTATTAGGCCACAATCTTTGCACTTTTTTTCCATCTTGGCTTTAGGACTGGTTTTTGCTTTTGCCAAATAATTGGATCCACCGGATAACATCTTGTACAATTCGTAATTCATTTGATCTTCAACGTTTAAATTTAGGATTGTTGATGCTGCTGATGTTCTAGGCTTGGAAATTGTGTGCGATACCATACTAGATTCCCTTTGGAAGGAAAAGTTTGAATCTCTAAAGCCATCGTAAAAGTTGGTAACAGTTGCAGAGCTGCTCTTGACCGTACTCACAGAGTTAATGAAATTAGGATTTCGAAAGCCCAATTCCCGAGTTTGTATACCACCGGATCGTAAGGAACCCAGAGTTCGAGGTATTTCATTCAGTGACGGCTCTGCTTGGTTTTGTGTAAGAAAAGTACTTATTCTTGACTTTAGAGCTGCATCAGAAAGTGGCTTGAATGTATCCGTAAAAGTAATTCCTGTGAAAGGGTCGTTGGGAAGTCTTCCAAATCTGGCTTCTTCAGCATAGTACTTTTCCAAAGTCAATGCGTCCACTGCTAAACCACATGGTAAACGAATTGGCTGACACATAATCTCATAAGTTATTGCATCAAGGAACTCTTCCGGGATAGATAAAGCTGAAGGAGTGGGAGATAATTTTGGTTTCTTTGAAGCAGGAGTTCCTTCATCCTGTATATATTAAAATTAAGTACATTTATAGAAATATTTAGTGATCATACCGACGAATCTGCAGAAAGGTGCATTTGTGGATTTAATCCGAATAAAAACGAATCTCCCCTTCGTAAAATCCTGGACCAAGTTTTGTAGAGTTTGTCAACTTGATCCTGACCACAACGAATACAAGGCTGGCCCCAAACTTGAAGTCCTCCCAAAGCTGGAACTGACGAACCTGCTACACGTAAAATTGTGATTTCCAAACCTACGACGCGTTGATTGGCCTATTTATTATATTATATCATTATTATTTTAATAATCAAAATAAATAAATAAATAATTCAGGGTTTCTACTTTTAATCTTACATTGAAAGATGGGTGTTTGAGATTGTAATTCACATCGTGATTTTTGTAACGACTGTAGTGATCTAATGGAAGCGCTGAGAAAGGTCTTCGTAATACAAAACGGGGATTTCTGAAGACGATAACGTTTGGAATTGGACTTGTGTTTATAAATTCCTTTGCAACCAAATGGCTTGAAACTGGTCCTGTCTGTTCCTTATTCCAACTCTTTGATAAACAACAATAATTTGAGTGTAAACAAAAATTTTCTCCATGGTCAAATAAGATATCTTACCTTGTAGCTTGTCTCTGTGTGAATGAGGATGGCAGACGTAATTTGTTTCCCTAATTTAGGGTTAATGACAATGTGGCTGAGTTCGATGCAGAGGGGGAACTTGATGGACAAGGTCACTGGTGGACGAACAAAACTTTCCGCAAGAAACCCTCTGGAAGAATGAAGACCGAGTTCAGTGGAAAGTAAGTTCTTGGCTTCGTATCCATCAGATTCTACTTGATTGACGCTGATAGTTGTCCCAATCCCTTCCGTCATGAAATTCATCCTGGTCACACTTTAATACTCTAAAGAAATCCAATTGATTGATTGATTTCCAATCTGTTTGCAAAAATGTAAAAAGTACTCTCATTACCTCTCCTATTAGGCCGTTAAGTTCTCCAAAATTATTGCTGTCTTTTATTCACTCAAGGCTACTAAGGCTATAATTTTCTTTGGAAGGTTGGATAATTCTACTTGAATTTTGATTGAAGCGTTTAATGGACCTTTGGCTAAATTACGAATTCATTACTAACTGATTAAAAAATTAAGATGGAGCACAACTGATAATTGATTGAATGTAAATTTGGTTTCTCCTTTTTCATTTGCTTTGATTGTATTTTGAGCTGGAATAGAAAAGATGGTTAATGAGTGATTCCTCCCATCAAACGTTATTTAGACAAGTAGGACTAACCCCTGCGTGGTTGTCCAGTCGGGGTCATTGGGGATGGGGTCGGGGGGAGGGG
>JAQIXN010000972.1:0-24842 GCA_034698145.1 Proisotoma minuta | reverse complement strand
AACGGTCGCCCATTTCCAGGCCCAACAAAAACTCGGACACCTCGTACGTTACAGTGTAACGGGAGCGAGATCCAACAACAATCGTCCATCATCAATCGAAAGAAGTCTATTACACATTGCCAAAATTCCTTTCTTAATTTTTGCAAAAAGAGTATATAAAAGTTATTGCATGATTCGCATACATGGGCCTGGAAAACCACTCGCATACAATTGCTTATCCGTGACTTGTGCAAGTGCACAAGAGATATAATAATATTGAATACAAGCACATTTTATTGCCAGATCCGGGCAATTAAATTCCAAAGTTAATTAATTTACACTACAGATAATAATGCAATCTATAGTTAAGGTAAGTATATGTAGTGCCATACTCGATCCTTTTTCAGTTTCATACTTTTACTTCTTCTGATAATTACATTCCCAATTTAATGTAATCGTGAAAAGTATAATCTTTGTATATACGTATATTTACGATAAAAGCGTTTGACATCTGGCCTTTTAACGCCAAAAACTTACAAGGAAAGTGTAATCTTCATTGGATCCTTTCATCTCTCTAAAATGAATCCCTTGTCTCGTAAAATATGAAATACGAAGATATGAACCGTCCAACCTCTTTCTTTACTAAAAGACAACAGTTGCACCCATCATTACCTAACAAATGCTTCGGTCAGGGATTTATTGGCTTTTTATGCATTCAAGAGAAAAGATTTTTCATAAAGTTAAGACCCTTTGGTAATTTGATTCTAATTAAAATGTTCTTTATTGCTCGTAAAAATATTTAGTGTGCAATGCGGTGAAAAGGCATTTTCATTTACATAGCTGTCAATCACTAATTTAAAATTATCTGGAAATTTTAAATATTTTCTTGTATTTTATAATGAAGACGAGAAACAGAAACAGAACAGTTGATGACCAGAAAATATTTTGAAGGAATCTCTTGTCGTTCAAACGTTAAATCATTTTCATCTATTGACTTTCTCAAAATGCACAAAATTCACAGTTTTCCCTCAAAATGAATGCAATAATCATTAAGAAAGACAAGAAAAGGGATGGTAAAATAAGAGAGAGTGGTGAAGAATCTTTAAAAGTTGAAATTGAAGATAAACAGAGAAGAACATGGAGCAGAAGATATTTGCTCCCATCCCTCATCAGACCATCAAAAAATGGTAGACCGCAAACAAGACACATGATACCAAGAAGATTGTTATTAGGTTTCTTGAGAACATTTCAACAAAGTCCTATGTGAAAATAAATGATAAGAAGACTTGAGGGATCCAATCTTTATATTGTGAATATGGTGGGCTCTTCTGATAAATTCAGAGGGTTGTGAAAGATATTTAAGAAGAAGGGCTTGCTTAAGATCTGGGTTAAAATAGTATAAGATTACATGGGAAAAGACAAGAGATGAACTGAGATTTCGGAGGAAGACCTTTTGTCCCTTGGCCAGCATTTGTCAACTGCCAAAAAGCACACAACAGTTGGTGACATTGCTCACAAGTAAATTTATACCTTTCATCCACGCAACTTCAAACTAGAAAACAATTTCTCATGAAAACAAAATCACGCAACTTGATTTTTTAAACGTGTGACAAAGAAAGACTTGAAAATGTTGGAAATATTTATATATAAGTAGCTAAAGTAAATTCCATTTGAATAAATTGACTTGTTTGTCCCTTTTAATTTTAAAATGCATCTTTGAACTTGCTAGATTATCAAAAGTGTCAATTGCTAGAATTCGTTTCGATTAAAATATTATATCAAGGTCGCATCCTTGACAGTTTGAGCTGTTTTAAGAACCATAATACTGTAATGATATGAAAAACAGCTCAATAAGCCAAGTCAAGGTATTAAAGTCTTAAATAAGTCGGTCAATTCAAATGACTGTCATTTACTGGTTGATCAACTCTTCACACATAAGAAACAACAATAGGTATAAGAAAATGTGCGTGCGAATATTATTGGTAATTTGGTACCATATGTATATTGTTATAATGAGGTTTTGAAATCGCTAATTCAGAGCACATACATGCATATATAACAATCAGCAACAGTGCGACTGTCATTCTGAACAAGTTTTGTTTAATTAAAGTTGCCGTTTCTAAAGTCAACTGTCTTATCTTCTTATTAGCCTGATGGACACCTTCATAACTAACCTTTTCTGCCTTGACAAGTTGGAAAAAAAAGAGATTTGGGATTTGAGTGGTTTGGATGAAATTGAAATACTTTATGTAACTTTTGGTCTTTGGTGACACAAAGCACAAAAATGCAGCAGAGTCTGGAATGGAATGAGGACTTTGTTAATAGTTTACCAAACTTTCAAGTTTTTGCTCAAATGATTTGTCCTGTGGACGCCGCGCATAAATAATTAAAGTTAAGCATCAAACACTTTACATAATCTTGCATTCTTTATTGTAATTAAAACTGAAATCATAATTTATGTTTAGGCTTTAAATTTAAAGCAGATTAAATCTGAGATGTCAAAAACCGACTTGAACATTTCTTAATAGACTGCTGCAGAAAAAGAGTGGAAGGAATTTTGCATGAAGGTGCGATGAAAAAATAATGCCGTTTATTTGCGAGTAGAATATAAATGTAGATTTAATAACATGATTTAAGGCATTCGGCTTTCTTATTGTTTGTCAGCCACTTTAAGAAAAAGAACAAATAACTTTTATGAGCTGATATCATCAGATATCGCAGATTTTATAAAGTTATAAAATGTGCAAACTTGTTACTGGTCCTAATTTTGTTTGGAAATTGTCATCACTCGTTCATTAATAAGAATCACTAATTCTAACATGGCGGATTTTAATAAAGTGGATGCTCTTTTATCTAGTATATAAATTCTCCAATTTTCATCTCATGAAAAAGTCTACAATAATTTAATAGTAATTGAAGCCAATCATTCTTTCACCTAAAAGCATATCTTTACCTTTTCTTTTACCAGTAAGTTTTGCATGTACAAAGTGAGATTTGTTAAATCTCATTTTGTTCAAAAGAAAGTAAAATATTAAGATTGAGGAGCTCTCTGGTGGAAGTTGATTGGAGGTGGGAATTACAGGTGAGTTTGAGCCTCGCCAGGTGAGGGCTGACGAACAAAGGCTTTTCTTGAAAGTGCTTCAGGCAACTCTCATTATATTTTGATGCACCAAGGTCGAAATTTATGTTTCTTATTCTGATATCATCTTTTCCACGATTTCATCCACCGTGAAATGATTTATATAACTCTCAGCTAGCCATGTTATCTCCATTTCTTTGTAGATATGTCATCTATCTAGTTAAATTGCATGGGCAAATAAAGAAATTTCAACTGCCTTCTTCCTCTGCAAAAGTATAAATTATCCTTGTTTTTCTGCATAATAACGCCATATAATAAAAGTTACTCAACTAACGAGAAAGGATATAAATTAGAGCGTTAAAATGCTGATTAAGCTCGTTTAAGATGGGTGGTAACGAGCACTTAGTTAATGAGAAGAGGATTCATTATCATTGGAAAATGAATTGCCATTTTCATTTACATTCATTGAGTTTTGTGTATGACATCCGCCTATAAAGATGACAAACTTCTCTGCATCTCTCTCTGTCAATTAAAAGCCACCCTCGTCATTTACCATGTCGTGTGTATATGAAACCAAAAATAAATATTGCTACCTCTTTCATAAATTTATGTTACCCTCCGGATGCGAGCCCTTAAAAAACTGGGAGCATGACCCAAGCAAAAGATGCCAAATTGACATATGTGGAGTTGTTTTCATTTTTATGATACGGGTTAATCGGAACCATCCCGCATCCGTTTCTTTGAGAAGCCATTTACGTTCATTCATTTCATTTTCTCTTATTTCGAAACATGTGACAAAACGGGACTATTTCATTCACGCAAAAAAGTCCATTTTAAAACGGAAGATACAATTTCCTGTATCCGGATTCGATCCAGATACTCAAACTTAAATTTTACCGACTCTTTATGAGGGACGGATATGGCACTAAGATTTCCGCCACAAAACAAGAAAATTATATTTTCATCCTTCCTCCAGAAAAGAACATGTTCGTGAACATATACAAAACAATGAAATAAGTACAATTTTGATATTAAAATTTAAAAAAAAAACAACGAAAATACAATGAAAGAATTGGCGTCTACGCAGCAGATTTGCTAATAATAATGCTTCTTTTCAAAAGAATTTGTTGGTTTTATTTGTTTTCACCGACAGTTCTCAGGGGTTGAGAGTATTATAAGATTTGAGCGTCATTAAGGCTTAAAGCATTATCACACACTTTACTCTTTGTTCCCCGCATTCCAAACTCTGAACTTGGAATAATAAAAGAAAAAATCTATTCAAAGAAGCAGTAAAATTTAAAAGTTGTTGTCTGACATTAGAAGAAGAAGAAATGATAATGACACGGAGAGTGACGAAGTGCAGGGCACAAAACCAAAGTAAAATCTGCTCCGTCACGGTCCTCTAAAGGGGTAATTTTTTACACATTTTACTTATTCTCAATTTTGAAATGCCAACAAGATTTTCTTTCCAACTCCAAGTAAATCTTTCCTTCGTCTTTCGTCTCATGGTGGCATTGTTTTTTGTCCACGTCCAATGCGGAATAGAAAAATACAAAGTTCTTGAGAATGGGAGGAAGCCAAGCGTGCTAATTCCTTTGGTTTACTGAGCTGAACTCAACAAATTCCCGACTCTGCGGGCCATCGTCTTTTTCATATTCAAAACTACTCAAAAGTTTGCCTCAAAATTCCACACCGTTTTATGGTAATTGTGTAGAAAATAAACTATATACATATACAATCTGAGAATTTGTAATTAAAATCCGTTTGGGGAACCCCCTTTAAAATTATTATTTTGTTGATTACACTTTGCGATATAAGAACGGAATACTCCTTAAAGACCAAGTTGCATTATGGGAATCTTTTTAAAAAATTTAATCCTGCTTACCAATGATTTATGCAATGTAATATACTTTTTAACGTCTGGGAAATAATTTTCATTTCATATCCATTATCACGCACCACTTGACACAACAAGCCACAGGACGATTTAAAGTAAACAGTTTGTTATATATAAAATATTCTGCCAGGAATCAAAAATATCTTAATCATTTCAATATGCAATTACCCAATCAACAACTTTGTACATGAGTATCTCATTTTCTTTAATGGATCCTAAATAATCCTAATGAACTCCCACAGAACAAAATCAGTGGTTAATTTATTCAATTGAAGCATAAATTATTTCATTGAACTGACAAACACATAACTCACTTAATAAACTCAAAGAAGAAGCGGAATACGTGGACAATGAGATTAATTGGGAGCAATTTACTTAATTGAGCTTTAAAATGCCGAGCCAAGAAATAATTGACAAGCTATTATGTCTATTCTTTGATAGTTAACATATCAACATATGAAAAGCACTCTTGAATGGTTTTAAAAATTTTAAAGTCATGAAATATTTGTGAACTCAATATTTAAAATAATAATTTACAGCAAACTTATAAAGTAACCCAAGTTTTAAGTTTCAGTGACCCTTGTTTCGAGTTTTTTATGCATCTACCGCTAAGCATCCCTTTCTTCAAATGTCACCAAAGTATTACGTAAAAATATCATAACTGTGTTCCTTTTAAAAAGATGCATGATTTATTTGAAAACGGTTACAAAATAACCACACAGAAACTACCTTTATTTCTAGTAAAAGCCATGTCTTCTTCCTTTCTCGGTTGCAAAGAAATTCCCATGAACAGAAATGCAACAAGTGGGTGGTATTAGTATGCTTTATTTTAAAAAATAGAAGACACAGACACTGCTTTAATTGAATTGAAAATTGATGGAGAATAATAAGTACACATTTTGGATATTGATCACATTACAAATCCAGAGAAGACTACATCACCCATAACTTTGAGGTTAATTAGTATGTACCCTATTTTCAACCTTCAACATGCACTCAAGTGTTCACATGAAATTATTTGACTGGCCAAAACCTCCCTAACCACAAAAACAAATGGTAAACCATTTTTTTTTCACACACCTTTAATTTCATGCAAAATTGATGTGAATGGAGAGTAAAAAAAATCATTTGAATTGTTTGAATTAAGTAGGTATGAAATATGTGAGAAAATAAACAAGTGGGAGGGAGTAATTTAGGTATTAAAATAAAAAGGTGCCAGCAATGAAGGGTGCGATTGAAACTAATAATTCGTGCAAGTGATAATAATGAGGTTTTGCGGGTTTAAGTAACCTGGAATTAGAGTGGAATAAGTCGTTTGAAGGCTGGACGCGTCTTTTCCACCGGATGTCTTAACTAACTCATTCAGATTTGCTTAAAAACTCCTTTAATGAAGGCCCTGCAGGTGCCCTCACGATGTAGAAGCCAATCCACTTTTGCAATGCCGTATAGTGGATATAAAAGTTGTGTATTTTATAACAGGTTTCCTTTTTCATTAAAAAGTACAATTTTTAAGCCTGTGTCTATGTGTGGGAACATGAGTACCTCTTGTAGAGTGGGATCCTAAAATAAATCCAATCTGCGTTATCAGGAGTGAATGAAGTAATGAGTACCGGTAGTTCCTTCTTTTTTAATGAGTGCATTGTGGGCTAAATCAGAGAAAATAGACACATCGCCTGCAATCTGACGCGGTGACGCGTTTGTATTCTTTCTCAGGCTTCTAAAAGGAAAAGAGTAAATCCTTAGCTTTTGGAAATCCTGAAACATTGTTGAAAGAAAAGGCGAAACCTCAACTAATGGACTCAACTAGTGGCAGTTGGCTTTTTGAACAAAATATTATAAACCCTGTGGGTACTCTCGCTGTGTAATTATGTCTTAGGTACTTCCACTTTTATTGTTGTGCCAAATCTGGTGAATATTGTCAAAATAAATGGAGAGAACAATAATGTTTGAGATCAAGGTGATAGAATGAATTTAAGAAATAGTTTAATGAGCGGCGGTTGGCTGGTAATTAGTCAGTTTGGCTTCCAGCAATTTCAAACTTCCAGTTAAAAACTAAGTGTATACCCATGCATTATCACGTCTAATTTAAGTCACTAAAATTCAAATTAATCTGTTTGCATCTTATGAAGAATTTGAATCACAACGAGTCGTGCATAATGTTGTCTATTATATTTATGTATATTTATGTAGGTATGTATTTAAACAAGGGAAAATTAAAGCAGTTCACATGTTGTTGTGCATGCGGTTGCATCTTGAGCAGAGAAAGAGGAGATTTGAGAACACTTTAAGAAAGGGACCATTCCCACGACCCTTATTTTAAGTGCCGTGTCCAAGATGTTTAAAGGAGCTCCAAATATAACCAGATCTCATGGCCTAGTTTTTATTAAACATTGTTGTTGCCAGCTGCAGAAAGCATGTTTTATATCTCCATTCTATAATCTTGTTTAAAAACCACAGGATTAAAGTCCCCCGTTTCAAATTCATAATAATGATCTCACAAAACATCAACAAATTTAAATTCCCAATATCACACTTTGACAATGCGACAAACGAGTTATTTTTTAAACACAAGAACGTATTGATAAATATTTGCTCACATTTTCTTCCTTGTTAAAGAGAAACAGTTTTTTTAGCAAGGAAGAGAATTTAAAAGCGGTTACAAGTACCGTTTTTTTTCTTAAGAATATTCAATATCGACCAGGATGTGACAGCTTTTTATGCCATTTGGGTTAAATTGTCAATATTGCATGTTGCTTAAAACCGTTTGCAAAGACATACAGACAAACATGATGCATTTATTTTTTTTAAATACGGCAAACCTTTTGCAAAATGGATTCAATAAGGGATTTGTTTAGATATTAACATTTTTTCTTCAAGGCTAAGTGACCGTTGAAAAGATATTTAGTGGTAAAGAAAAGAGATTATTCATGAAGCTGATGAGACCATTGATATAAATTTATGTGGCTTGGTTTGAGGGATCTTTTATCTGACATAACGCAGCCTGCGAAGAAAGAAAGAAGATCTAACAACATTGACCGGAAATGGTGGCAAAAAAAAATCCAAAAGTCAACTTCTTTTTTTCAAAGAGTGTGCAACTCCTTGACTCTGAGTCCATGCTCAATTTAAGATTACTTAAAACAAAGGAAGGGTTACATGCAACGTAGTATTATCTTTAGAGTTGTTGCCTATTCACTCCCCTTCAACTGTCAACTAATTCAACCTCCATTACATGTTATGCTTATTCCTTTCTTCTGCAAAATTTTTACACCTGCTCCTTCTGCTTTCCACCTTTATATAAATACTTACATATGCACATATTATTATCATTTCATTTGAGCTTTGCATTTATTTTTGACTCATCTAAATATTTTTGTAAAAACCAAAGTAAGTAATACAGTAATTTGTTAAATTTCCCTGGTACACGTCAAATCAATCTTTTCCAACTATATTTGTAAACTCGCATTCCTTCGCCTGATCTCTTTAGCAAAGAAAGTGTCAAACTCATTTCTCAAAAGGTCACTGAAGCGAGCCCAGTTTTCCTCCTTAAACGAATTTTTACGAGATGTTGCTGATAGATCAACTCCCTTAACGTATTTTGGTGGACTCCGCCTATGATTCATATCGTACCAACTTATATAATAGCCAAGCAGCTTTCCAAGTAAAATGCTTTTTGGCTTGTAAAGCTACGGGCTTTTCATGTTGTGTTTTGAATAAATATCACAAAGCTATTGTTACTCCATCAATTGCAAAGTATCTTTAATCTTATGTGGATAGAATTTCTATTCTTAAACGAATTGGATAATCTGATTGATTGTACGATATGTCATTTTATTCCCCAGTGTAATGTATCACTCTACGGCATGAGAATTTAAGGTGCAGCAGCTACTGAATCGGAATCTCAATATTGATCGATTTATAGCTACAATAAAATTCTAACAATTGCAACTTCCCGTTTTAGCTTATGTATGTATATATAAAGGTATATATAAAATTTAATTCAAGTTCAACTTCTTTTCAATGACTTACAACACTTTACCTTCTTCTTGTCTTCTGTTGTTGGAAAAGTAAATGACAATGGATTATATTCGGTGCTCTATCTGACAATAATTTTTGTTTTTTAATGCTTCAAAGACTTTAAATAGATTCTTTGCATTGCATAAACTAGCCCACCATGAATTTCTGTGTAAGTAATAAATTCAAATTCTTGTCCCTTTTTGTTTCCACATATAATTCACTGCTACTCTTGTAGCATCTTTGAGAAGAAAGAATGTCAAGCAATCACATCAAATTAACCACGTCTGGTTTAAATTTGAATGCACGTGCCCCCTCGTTTTTAGAATAAATCTTTTCAAATAAAATGCTCGGCATAAAACCACCAATGTCCATCGGTGCGATGTTAGAATATTTGTTTTTCTGTCCATAGAAGAAGAAGACATTTTTCGAGAGTTAGGTGTATCTTATGATTCTTATGTAATCAACAAGCTGGAGTTGGAAGTAAGCACACCCTCACCTAATCAGGCACAAATGACCCCCAACGGAGCAGAGAATAGAATGGACAATTAAGTGTTGGCAGTCACACCTCCAATCAGACATTTGACAGGCTCAAATTTACACTAAAAGTTGACATCATTTTTTGGTTCAAGCCAGGAAAATTTTACGCAAAACTTAGCCATCAAAGGTTTAGTGAACACAACATAAATACATGGTTTGCTAAAGATGAAGTAAAATTGAAGGATGTGATTGTTATGCCTGGACGTCTACTTACTCTACTTACTCAAGTGTGTAATGAATTACCCAGATGCAACATTTTAAAATGTATCTTGATAATAATTCCTGAGAGTAAAGATCATAGTGTGCGTGCATGAACATAGACTGCAACTAAATTTGTTTCGTTGGGTAATTAAGTCATAGACTTGAACTTGAGCATTTATGTAGATGTTACATTGACTTATATATGCATTATGTACTTCAAAATTTTTCTAACTTATCCAAAGTAATAAAGATCACCGGATTTTAGACCAGCCTATTAGCCTTCGAATGATTTATAGTTTTCACTATTATCTTTTTTTACTAAAAATATATGCTGATATCTATTCAAAAAAGCAAATAAACATTTTACATATAATCTCAGGGTTGTCTTAAATTCAAACTATATGTAGACGTAAATACTTTATTTGAGACTGGGAATAATAAGATAATTTTAATGGAGGGATTAAATACAAGTTCCTGATAATTTCGTCAAGACTTATTACTACTACCAAATGTAAGTATATGTGTATATTCCCATATCATAAAGCAATTTTGTCCACTGCACTGTCAGTCATCCTAATTAGAGAATGATTAGTCAAGACATGTGAATGGGTATTGTTGATGATCCAGGACCAAATCTACTTGATCACAACACCAAGCGATACATTTTCTCAAGATCACGCATCATTTTTCATTCGTCACTCTTTGGTTTTTATCAGTCCCTTCCATTAAAGTGTATGCGTGGAAATTACATCACAAGGGAACATATCTAAATAGAAAGAGTACAATGGACACTGTGATGTAATTTACAAATTTTACTTTTCTGGCTCCAGGCTGGGTTCAGAACTTTCAACTGAAAGTAATCTCATTTAATGACCCTACATCATCGCATGCCACAACCAAATGCGACTTAATCCTTGCAAACTTGGAGAAATTTTTATATCTAAATACATGGACATAAATTATAAAAACTCTGTTGTAGCTCTATCAGCAAAATAAACAATGTAATGTGGGTAGATGAATTTGACCAATGATTTTATAAAATAACATGCCAGAGTAATAAAGCAAAATCAAATTTTTGGTCCATTTGTTGCATATTATCTCTAAATGAATCTGTTTAAGAAAACAGTGACTGATCATAATACTACATGTTTATACATAATCTGGTGATATTTCATGTCAGGCCATTTGTTGGACATGCATTACTTTATAAGCGGTTAACAGATTTGGCAAATAGGCGTTGTTAAAAAACTGATTAAGCAAATAGTTCACTCTTTGAATGTTTTATCCTTGAGCATTTTCTAGCTTTTAGCAATGAAAGCAAATTTTGTAAATGAGATCTACAAACCTCTTTCCTCCAGTCTCCCAGTTTGACCATTTTGTGCAGAGACAATTGACATGTCCGCAAAGACCATCACATGCATCAGAATCCACACAATTTTCTGTCGATTGGTCATCTCGCGTCCAATGTTTGGAATTAGTTTTCCCATATTTATTTTAAGCAAATTTGCAAACAACTTTATAAAAACATTTTTTAACTCTTTTTTTGCAATTTGTAATATGTCTCTGTCAAAAAATCGTCATTCACTCGGCTCACGTTTCTGTTTGTTTGCAAAGATGAAAAAATAAGTTGTAGAGGAATGATTAACAAATCACGTTTTAGAGATCACTGATGACACTGGCATCATGATCGATGGTTGAAAGATGTGCATCTCCAGCTTGTAACTCTTTGTTGGAGATTTTTTATATGGAGGGATTGGCCACTTCACTAAATATTACCTTCGGCGAGTCCAGTTTCAACTTCAAAAGTTCATGAATGAAACTTCACCTTCATTCAACTTTTCTCTCTCCACCTTTTCTCAAAGACCTTCTTTTTCTTTTCTCAATGGAATACCTTTGCACTTGAAGGTATTGGAATAATCTTTGAAGGTGTTCACCAATGGCCGGAATTTCTTTTTGTATTTATTTATGCGACACCTGAAACATTTCCAGAGATTTACATCAATTATCCCTTCAATAAATTAAATGTGTTTTTTGCAACTTGTATGTAATTTACAATGTCTCACTCCATTTCTCAGAAGCTGAACTGGAATAGTAGTTGTTAATGTTGTTATATATAATATAGTGCTGTTTGAGAACAAAATTTACAATAGCTCACAAGAGCTGAGAAATGAGAAAAGTTGGTGCATGGAATAATGTTGTTACGTTAATGGCTGTGATATGCTGATGACTATCAGAGTCATGAGCAAAACAAAGTCAAAAATAACAAAGCAATATGAAGATGACTAATAATGCCAGGACTAGATTAAACTAACCTCCTCTCTAATGTTCGTCCGACGAATGGAACTCGCAAGTCACAAATATCACAAAATACTCCAGGCTGTAAATATGTAGAACAATACACTTCTGAATATTCATGTACTTATATAGATTCGCAAATAATCCTTTTCCTTTAATACATGTAATAAACGGATGGACAAAAGTCTCATAAAATCGGTTGTATTTTATCTTTTTGGCAACCGGTCTATAAAACAGGATGCAATGCGTGTGGCTTTGTGTGATACTTTAACTTGGCAATTGCCACTGTTATTTATCTTGAGTTATCAATCAATTGACTCATATTTCACTCCAGCAATTTTATTGTTTTATAACGATACACCAAATATATTAGATAGGTCCACTTTATTAATACTTATGCATGCACTTAATAAGATGCACCTAACAAGTATAGCATAACTTGCTTGTTTTTTTATTGTTTTTAAAAAACTCTTTTAATTGTTCCAAAATCGTTTGTGAGAGCATTTATTTGTTTTGTGTAAATGTTAAACACTAAAGTTAAACAAAGATTACATTCACTCCACACCAAGTTGAGACAGAATCCGTGATTTAGATGGAATTGGGAAAACGTACCACTTTTTAGATTGTTGTATTTGCCTTCAAACAAAACCTTCGTATCTTATCTCAGACAGTGCAACAGGTTATCTTATTTAGCACAATTAAACCTTTTAAAAAACGTTGTTAATGTAATGTCCCAAAATACCTCGTGAATGATTTTATTGCTTTAGTAAGAGTAGTAAACAAGTTGTTTTAATAGATTTCCATGAAGCTGGTTGAGATGTCCAAAACGTGCGATTGATGCAACTGACACGGCAGAACTGACAGACAGGGTTGATGGTACCGAAGGGGAGAAGAAGTTTCTTATTCAAGACTCTCAAAGTTTGGTTCCATTCCTTTTGCTGGCTCTCAATAAGAACTTTCAATTGTAGAGACCTTCAACAATAATACATAGTTTGGCTGCAACAGTTGCGTGGTGCTTGTTGAGGGAGTTGGAAGACTCCAGTTTAACTTATTGTTGAGGACGGACGGATACGGATTGGCGTGGACTCCTTCTTTTTATAATGTAAAACACATCCACCCTCACATTTTCTTATTCTCACTCCGCATAAAGAATGCCATGGGAGAAAACTTTTTACCACATCCACCGTTTTTGAGAGATATGTCATAATACCGACGTGTGTAAATTTAATAGTTGCGTACTCCTTCCTAGCCTTTGTAAAAGGTAGCTTTTAAATTTGACATGCAATCCTAAAAATCTTTTCGTCTTAGGTTGTTGGCTCTTGTCTCTCTATCACATCAAATTATTTTCAGTGGTCATCCTCAAGTCAATCCTTAAACACAATAATCGACAAACGTTATTAAAGCTTGTCTCAAAGGGGGCATTTAAATGTACCCTTCATTCCCATTCAGGTTGCATATGAAAATATTTACAAGAATGTTCTTGGAAAGTCGATGCACAAAATAAATTTCATGTTCATCCATTGACTTTTAAATTGTTGAATAGAGTAACAATGAGTGACGGATGAGAATGCAGAGGCACTAAATAGCATGGCATTACATGATGAAGAATGTCATGTATAAGAGCAGTGGTTGGTAACAAAATATTGAAAACTTGTAGTAATTCAAAACTTTTCAAAGAAAAGAGATTGTGGTCTCTCAAAAATGTTGTTGGCTATTAACACACAACAGTTGACATTAAAAGGGAGTCCCTGCCTGCATGCTTTATGTATCCAGTCGATCATCATTTTCTTTTGGCTTCTGCTTATATAAGCGTAGGAAAGGTAATTCAATGCTTTCATTTCTTTAAAGTTAAAAAAAAACAAGCTACAGGCGAATATACACTTGGTCGAGGGCAACAGTTCTTGACTTGAAGACGCAAGTGAACCTCCCACTAAAATCCATCTTTGCAAATGTGCATTTATTCTTTTGTCAATTACTTTTACGTGAAATGAGCCACTTTATTGTCCCATTTATTGGTGACTCAAGCAAGACCTTTTTCTCAACAATAAATAGGGCCACCACTCATACTACCTGGAGCATTGTTAAAAAAAACATTACGTTCTCATTCTCAACCTATGTATATATATGTTCCAGTCAATATAACAATGAAAACTTTCTGCAGTAGATATCGATATGATTAAGCAACTGCAAACATCTTATAAAACTGTTAAGATTTATTTTTAACATCACGGAAGAGTACAATAGAGAAATGATTTTTGTATTGCAAAACTGAGCACCCTGTAACAAATGTTATACAAATTTTTTTAACGAATAACAAACAACTATTTATCTTTTACTTATTTCCTGGATGAATGTCAAAAATTCTTACAACTTAAGATTGGACGTATTAGAAAGTCTTAAGAAAGGAAGACAAATTTTAATTAACCCCTGATAACAATGCAAATTAATTATAACAAGTATATTATAATTACACTTTAATTTTCGTTGATATTTTAAAAAACATTCACATTCTCGATGAAGCCAATAAAATAAATTATCCTTCAGAATGTTTTTTCAAAGGCATTTTGAACTATTATTATTATTATATTACTTTCCTAGTTTAAATTTTTATCTAACTCATCTTAACTAAATATTTGGTACTTTTTCATAGCTCATCGTGTTTTGGGCCGGAAAATTCCTCGTGAGAAATGTAACCATTTTTGTCTTGATCTTCATGTTGGAAAATTTCTTCCACCAATTTATCGTGATCTTCCATGGCCTTTTTAAGTTCTTCATCTTGTTCACCACCTTCAGTTTTTAACGTGTCCATTTGTTTCTTAAGATATCCGCTAACCTGCGTTTTAACATTTAAATCAAGTTATTATATACACCGTTTTTAATTTTAATTTGTCTAGTGTGACTGACTACATTTATTTCCAACAACATAAAATTAAAATAAGATGTTAAAATTAGTGTGACTTGCCTCATCCCTAGACAATTGAGTATCACCATCGGAATCAATTTCCTTAAAAACATTGACGACGGGGGGTGCAGTTTCAACTTTGAGCAATTCAGTCTCGAAAACAAGAGTAGCACCTACAATTAAATTGAACCATTAATTATGTAATCAACATTCATAGTCGCGTTGCATAAATAAATATATCAATCTCATGTCAGTCATGTCTGCGCTATTTATTGGATCGTGCAAATTAGTAGCCCTGACCTTGGAAGATAGTCTCCCTCGAATAACAACTTAACCGGCAGATTGCATAACGCCATAATGTTAGATGTTAGAATTTCTAATTAAAATTACCTCCGGGTATAACTTCACCGGCCCCCTGGTCCCCATAACCTAGACGAGGAGGGACAACAAGACGACGCTTTTCACCCACACACATGTCCAAGAGCCCCTCGTCCCAGCCCTTGACCACTTGTCCAATACCGATTTGGAATGTAAAAGGTTGATTTCTGTCATGGCTGAAGTAAATAAGTCATAAACCATTAAATCAACAATCAACATGTACACTTTGCATGACATGATATTATTTACCTCGAATCAAATTGTTTTCCGTCTTCAAAAGTCCCCTTATAATGCATGGTCAACATTGAGCCCTTTTTCGACTTTTCCGTGCATTCGTCCGGCTTATAAAGGACCTCGATTTTGAGCTCATCTTCTTCGGCAGCCACGAGATAAGCAGCCGCCACCAAAAATAAGGCCACTAGCAAAAACTTGTTCATCCTTCTTATCTGAGGTAGAAAAGAGAAAAGTAGGAAATAAATATGTTGGTGAGAAGTGTGTCCAGCCACTTGTGTGTGTTGTGTGTTAGTCGTGTTCCCTTTGGAAGTCTAACCAACTGTCCGCATGATATCAATGATATCAATGATATGTGCAGCCAAGTTTGCTTAATTGGGCTTTGTTAACTTAACTAGCGGTGAACAGGTGGACAGTTAAAGGCAAAAAGGGTTGACTGAACTAATTTTGTACAACAGGGCAACTTTTCATTGGACAGATAAAAGAACGACTCCCAGACACTGTAACAGATGTCATCTCAGTTGGCCAAAGACGCAAAGAAATTGATGAAATTGGCTAATTTCCCATGTAATTAGTTCGTAGAATCAATTAGAATGGAAATTAGTCAAATGCTCGGAAGAGAAATTGATAAGTGAGGCAACTTGAGACACTGCTTTCACCCAACTACATTTACGTAAGGGGGTCAAAATTATGATTGGATTCCGCAAATTAGCAAACCTAATTTATCGACAATAAGTCTCAAGATAAGAAAAGGCTTCAATTTCACGTCATATAGGCATTTAAGAATGTAGAGAATACAAATAGAGAGAGAAAGCAGATTTGCTTTCACTCATTGTAACTTGTTCTATTTTCCCTAATTTCATTTTCTTTTTTTGTGGTTCTATTCTGGGAAGTCTCCTCTGCTGAAAAACAGCCAATGTAATTGTTTGAAATACAATGGAAGACAATGGGACACAACAATGGTGTATGACATGTATGATAGGATGGGGGAAAGTGGCTGTGTCCGCGGAGGCTTGAAATTGATGCTGGATTTGTTGTGCACTTCCGTCTCCAGGCAGGATCCATATCTTCTTCCACAACTTTCTCCCACATAAAAGGTGAGGTCACTAGATTCCCGACCCGGCCAAAAGGTCACAACCACCAACAATAGCTCCATTGTCCAATTCCTCCCTTTCCCTATTACATATTATATCAAACTGCCAAAATAGAAAAGTGAAAGCAAATCTTTCTTTTCCAGGTTCATCAATTTATTACGTTTCTGACTAATTCTGGTGGGCTTAAGGAATTTACGAGAACAAATAGCGACAAGGTCAGTAACTGCAACTTAATCCCTTTAGAGAAAGTAAGACTCGGTGTGTGTTTTCATTGATGCTAAAACTTTTAACTGTCTCAAATGACAGTCGAGTTGTTTTGGGTGTTGGGCTCCAGATTCATTAAATTAGTCCCCTTTGCTAGTGGAAGTAGTAAAGCCATTCTCGAGGTTTGAGTTTGTGTGGATATTGTAATTTCTACTTTCTCTCAACTAAAAGTACTAAATTATTGGATTTCGATGATAATTTTAATTTTAGGAGACTGTGACACGAAACATGCTTAGAAGGACTAGTGATGAGATTTTTCTGTATGAATTATTGATTTCCTGTCTCTTGATTGGATTGTTGTCAGCATTTGGAGAAAGTGTCCTCTAATTTTGTCCTTCTCTGTGTCAAGCCGTATAAAATCTTAATGCATAGATGCAAGAACTAGAAATTTCGGATGATCAAAACCAAATTATGTCTCTACTTTCACTTATTACTATTTTAACGAGGAAATAAAATCATTGGGTAGCATAATAATCCAGGGAAAATACTGAACTGTATGTGTAACATATTTTCAGACGGAGAATATGATGGACATAATGTTTGTTGATTTGCAAATGTATCCGATATCTGGATAAGAGTTGAACAAAATGCATTTTTTGTGTGTTTACACAGACAAATTATCAGTCTCGATTCAATTTGTGCATGATACACCTGCTGTAGCTCCATTTACTGGACTACTTTCAACAAACCATCAATTTACTGTATAGTTGTGGGAAGGGGAATAATAATTCGGAGAACGGTAAACCCAATTTGTTTAATACTAATATTCTCTCACGTTGTATCAGGATATGTATTTTTACTAGCAAAACGCGACTACGCATAATAATAAACTTGGCCATATATATTGCAAAAGAAACCGTGCCCAAGGATTCGGTTGTATTGTGGCCTAATTAAACGTTGTGATCGAAGTTGAATTATAGAGCAGAAAGTAAATATCTACAGTGGAGAAAAGTGATTGATCAATGTAGACATTTACAGTACAGAAATTTTGGAGTGAAAGGACAGTGTTGGCTTTGTTGCGTGCTCTTTTCTTTGGTTTCTTTAATCGGAGACTTTAGCCCCCGATATTACTCCCTCCCGTCTTTTTGTATTTAGTCGCAGCATGGGACAGAATTGATTCGGAGCATTTTCACAAGTTGCTAGCTAAACAATATTTGTTTGCCATATTCAATAGACGGTACCAACAAGCGGGTGATGTGTAATATGTGCATATAGTGGTGTTTTAACTGTACCCGTGGAATGACATGTCTGAAAATTGAGAAACAATTTTGATTTTCGCAAAGGAATAGAAATGTGCATGTTGTTGTTGCATTCCAAATATGTTTACTTTATCTAACCCTTTACAAAGAAGGACAAGAGAACATTAGTTTTAACGGCCCCGTGTTAATTGTCTTCTTATCGCTGTCCACAAGCTCTAATTACATTCAAAGACTAGTGGTGCATATATTTAATTCTCAAACACAAAAGTTGCATACATATGATTCACCATCTTTTCAATCTCTCAAGGCTCTCAACTTACATCATTATCAATGCTATAATATTTTTTTCGTGTGTACTTTTATGATATTGTTAAATTGTTATTATTCCCTCGTAATAATATTTTTACAGTTAGGAAAGTTCCATAATAATAAATTGTAATAATAATAAGCTGTTTCTTAAACAGTTGCAACTTTGCAACCAACTTCATCTGTTTCATTAGACTTTGTGAAAGATTCTGTGAAAGTGATTGAATTATATTTTGCTTAAATATAGTTTTCGTTCGAATCTCATCTTTGGGAGTGTTATATTTGCTAGCATTATATAACGTGGTCAACAAGATGCGTTCAATGTTCAGTGGATCTTATTCTGCGTTGAGCGAGCAAAATGGACAGGGGGAAAATGATGTGTACCGCAGCACAACGAGACCATCAGTTGACAATGGATATGTAATTCCCAGACCTCAAGAAAGACTCAGTTTTGCAAACTCTGTCAAGCGTCTATTTCGTGGGGGTAATTATTCTGGGTCAGGTGCTCTTAGAGCTTCACAAAGTGTGTTTGTCCTCCCACATATTCATGAAGATGCAACGCTAGCTCAGATCCATAGTGCAGGAGCCAATTGTGAAAGATTACTTCGAAGGTAACACACATTATAATGATCAACTAATAGGCTTCCAAAATATGCTTCATTTACATACTTAATGCGTCGGTCGGGTCGGGTATTAATATTCAGCAGCATATAATAATAGTAAGAAGAAACGCTTTACACTTAGTTTACTTACACAATCACGCTTCCAGCAAATTACTTAAGACGTAGTTGTAGGAGTATAATTCCTATTAGCCAGTATTTAGTCCAGTTTTTAGGTGAAAAGACAAACTACCAGTGGTGTTGTTGGTGGGGTATTTATTTGATCTAATTTTACAAAAAATAATTGGGATTATGGTGTTCTCTAAGGATTACGCAATCGATATCGATGAACGGTACGACCAAAGATCTACATGAATAGTTATTTTAAACTTAAGATTAGATGGTGATGGGAATTATGAATCAAAAAATTGAGATTTCAAAGACATGATGAAAGTAATAGCTTGAATCCTATTATTATAACCTGCTCACTGCAAGGTGATGGAAATGGGGCACTTAAAATTAATTATTACATATTTAATTGATTTTCGATTGGCAATTCTTTGATATCCAGGGATAACAAAGGCCGCAGGATGCCCACCTCGACTTCCATGGAGGAAGCAGCCCTTTTGGGGTAAGATAAACCAAATGAACGCATTCTTCGCATAATGTCTTCTGCCTTCCTCGTCAATCTTTTTCTTGCACCACTTAATTATATGTGCCGCTTAAATGGAAAAAAATAACACACACATATATGCACAATGCTTCCTATACAAATTTTGTATCAAAACCAGAGCAATAATCTGTCACTTAACTCATGTCTTATACATAAGTATAACTGGGTAATGAACAAGTGATTCATTTCATAAGTCATATGAATGCGTATTAAAACCAGATATTCAGTTACTATCTAAATGTTTGTGAGAATTCGTTTCCCTTGTTATGTCTATCTATAGAATAATAATAATACTGCAAAGTTTATTTTCTTACATTAATAATACACATTGAGCTTTTCTTGGTCCCTTTGCGTGAGGGGATTTTGAGCAGTTGTTTGGGTATCGTTTTTGGTAAGCATCTTTTTCTTCCCCCCCAGAGCCGGCTCCGAAAGTTTGTGCCGGAATCTGCTTCTTTCCCGAATCTGTCAAGCCAAGCCAACCAAGTTATCGATTTTCACTTCCAAAACTTTCACTTTTATGCAACTGCATCTCCCCAAAATACAAAACTTTCACCACAATTTCAATTAACTTTTTACAAGTATTTGACTCGAGTTACTTAAATTTAACCTTCTTGTCAAAAGATTGCTAAAAACAAGAGCAATATATATATATTTGAGCGTTACTTGCCCATCTAGGATACTCCCATAATTTTTGTTCATTTACGAGCAAGTGGTTCAAAGTGGTATTAGTAAAATTATTAGTATACGGCAGTAAAAATCAATTAGCAATTATAAAGTTGAGGTATTCATAGTTTTCTCATCAGTCGTGCATTTATAATTAAGCCTATATATATATAAAAGTTTTATTGTCAGGTCTTTCTGAAGGTTTGAATCTCAATTCAGTGCATCGAACTCAAACAAGTGCAGAATATAAATTTTGGTAGAAATTAAAAGATAGAGATAAGTATTTGACACTGTCACAAAACTTTCTCCTGTTCAGTTATTTTGCAGAGAACTAACGAGCGTTAACTACACCAAAAATCAAGAAAGAGACGACAAAGTAATGTCAACCTTAACTCATTCCTTCAGCACTGACGCTAATTGGTGAATCAGTTACTACATTTTTTTTATCTTGTTATTACTTCGTAATTTGTTTAAAGTGAAAACATTTTCATTTTTTGAATTTAGAGTTTTAGCAGTAATATTTTGTTATAGAATCAGAGTATATGAATTCAGTAACAGCATCATTAGTATGTATAATTGAAACATCGTTTTCATACGCAAATAGTTTTGAAAAATAATAGTATCAAGATTTTTCTTAGAGTATATAATTACATAATTATTATAGTTATTTAATTATGTTATTAAATACTCTAAGAGATTTTTCCTTGCAATGTACAAAGTTTGCTTGACAACTTGCATGCTTTACTTGCACACATTTTCAGCTTGTCTGCATTTGATTCTTGAATGCTTTTTTTAAATTTGAGTCACTGATTCTTTGGATAAATACATTCGAAACTAAATTTATAATTGAACTTGGGCTCAGGTGCAACCCTTCAGAAAGCATGGATGAAGTCGAACTTAAAAACATTCAGCTCTCGTTCCCATCCACTCGTTCGCTGGCACGCGGCGAGGGAATCGCTACTGAAGAGCGAGTGGAAACTAATTTGGGATCACTTTTGGTGGCAGTTCAAGGGGATAGATCAAAACCTGCAATCCTCACTTACCATGACTTGGGCCTGAATTGTAAGAATCATGAAAGCTTTTTTGGCCAGTAACTAATTATGTATACATTTCGTTTGTTGCAGATGTCTCGAACTTTCAGGCTTTCTTCAACTTTGTTGATATGAGATTGTTGCTTCAAAACTTTTGCATTTACCACGTCAATGTAAATTAATTACTCTAATTTCTATTTATACAATTATATTTTTAAAATCTTAAACTTTTTTAATAGGCTCCAGGCCAAGAAGAAAATGGGACTACGCTACCAGAAACGTTTGTGTATCCCACAATGGATGAGTTGGGTCACCAACTTTTGGATGTCCTCATTCATTTCGGATTGAAAAGAGTCATTGGATTTGGAGTCGGAGCTGGAGCCAACATTCTTTGCCGATTTGCACTTTCACATCCAGAGAAAGTATGAATGTGCATTATTGTATCGTACAATTTGTATGTAACATTGAATAACATTTTTTTACACTTAGGTTGACGCTTTGTGCGTGTTGAACTGCTTTTCCACGCAAGCAGGATGGATCGAATGGGGATATCAGAAGTTGAACTCCCGTAATTTGAAAAACAAGGGAGTTATGACGCAAGGCGTTTTGGATTATTTGATGTGGCATCACTTTGGAAGGGTACAAAACTTTGCCTGATTGCATGAGATTAAAATTATTTGTCGTTTTCTTTTTTATAGGTGACTGATGATCGCAACCACGATTTGACCACAGTTTACAGACAATACTTTGAGAACAACGTCAACCCTCAAAACTTGGCAATGTTTATTGACAGCTACATTAAAAGAACTGACCTCAATATTGAGCGAACTCTTGATCCTCTACGACGAGATGATGTTAGGACGCTGAAAATGCCCGTCCTCAATGTGGTAGTTATCCAATGCATTTTTACTCCCATACGAAAAGAAGACCTGTGCCTGCGTAGATAATCATTAAATTGTTTTAATAGACTGGGGCATATTCTCCTCACGTTGACGATACTGTGACTTTTAATGGAAGGCTGGATCCTGTCAGTTCAACATGGATGAAGGTAAATTCTAAAATAAAAATTTGGGAGAGGCATGAGAAAATGAAATTACTTTTAGATTCAAGACTGTGGGATGGTATTGGAAGAACAACCGGCCAAACTGAGCGAGGCCTTCCGTTTGTTCCTGCAGGGCCAAGGCTACGGTATGTAACCTTTACATGACTCTTTGAAATAGGTTGAGCTCTTATTCTCATTACCGTGTCGTGAGTATTGACATCGTGTGGTGGTAAAGTAGTAGTCAGCAATTTTAGTTGATTATCTTCCATTTTACTCATCTCAAGTTTATTTATCTTTGTTTCTCGATTCTCTTTGCTCCTCTGAAGCTCTTAAATTATTCCGGAAGAACTCGTTACCTGAAGGTAAATGCTACTAAAAGTCGTCAGGATGAATTTGGGTGGAATGCTCTGAAACTAAGGCCGTATGCATTCATTATGTTATGTAAGTGTTTGTTTTGCTCCAACGACCTCTTGCAAGATTCACTCATTAGTTTCTTCTTCTTCTTCTTCTTCTTCACCGTCACTTAATAATACTACTTGTTCTGGTTGTTTTCAATTTATTAAAAAGTTGGGGCCTTAATACAGAGCCATACCTATAATAAGTCCACGTTCGATATCACATTAACTTTCCCCCTTTCTATGTGTAGAATTCGAATATTTATATAGTTTCCTGCTTTGCCTGACAATGTTGTTAGCATGAATTTTGCATGGTATGAATTTTATGAAAAAATAAAATTATTATAGATGTAGTGTTGAAACAAACATTTACATAATGGATGCAATAATTGTTGTTTGTTCTTGTTCTAACTGAAGACTTAAGCTCTGCATGAACTGTGTGAATGCGTTTAATTTAAATCCGTTGTGATTTGTAAGCTATTATGCTATGTTATGGCTTATGTACAATGTAAATACTGATAGATTGCAAATATTGCTTTAAATGTAAGAAAAAAAAATTTCCAAGGTCTTGTATTAACTGATGTAACATATTTTGCAGTTCCTAGTCTCTCCTTGAAGAAAGTGTCACAGCATCGCAAAATGTCAATTGACAGCGGGGTTGGGGGTCAGTCGTCAAACAGCTCCACTGCTTCCATCAACAATGCCAGTGGGTCCATTTCAAGTGGTATTGTGACACCCAAAGGAGATGCCAACTCTACAACTGGTTTAATCAATCTCAACTCCAATCAATCCATGAACTGCAAAACCTCCGGAATTGAAAAAGGAATCAACGACATTCGAATAACAGAAAATCCTATTTCTGAAAGCCCAGAAGAGCTAAACACAACGAATGAGCAGCAGAATCCAGTCTGCTAGTTATTAAATTGTCAAATTCAGCATCAAAATGATGTCTTCTGTTAAATAACAAACATTGCTGAGGAATTATTAGCATGTAGGTAAAAAGTACTAAATTTGTAGTGACAAGATTTGATCTGTACTTGGTAGTCATAAAATTGAAAAAAAGAGAAACTGATTATTTCCATGCAGTTATCCGGTTGTTGTTGTTGTTGTAGGGTTGTCATCTCTAACCATAATCTTACTTTTGCATTTAAATTTAACAGTACTATATGTCCCAAAAATATCTCAACAGATTTTGATGCCTATATAAACGAACATGTTTTAGTAACAAGTTGTTGGACTTAAACAAAACTTTTTACACCGATAATAACTTAATACTTGGAGTGTCCAACAATGCCATCAGTAATTTAGTACATCCCTGTTTTGGTACTTTATGACAGTTTTACATGGATAGATGCAAGGAAGATTTTTTATTTAACATGGGATATTTGCAATTATTCCCGAAATTTTTTTGGCTGAGCTCTTTTTTATTAATAATCCTAAAGATAGGGTCAATAGGTCTCTATTAGGCTAAAATCGGGACTGCTCCTTTACAAAACCCCCTTTCCCCAGAGGGTTACTTAGGATGCGTTCAAAATAGCCATAGTCAAGTTTTGAGTGTAAAAATGAACTTCAACCTGAATGAATTTATTTTTTTTCTTTACTGATAATAAATCATAGATGTCCATTGCTTCGAACTATAAAAGTCAGATTTTGTCACAGTGATACGTTCTAGAGAAATTTTACCCCTTTAGTAGAATTTGGAGTTAAGTAACTCCTCATGAACAAAATCTAGCAGCAACCATGATTTTCAGGTGATTATTTGGGGACAGGTTTGAGGGGATTTTTCCTTTGTTTTAATTTTGAAACAAAAATGTATCCTGAGTACGCCAAACCAAGTTGCATCGTAAAAAAAAATTTTGCCTTGTTTTTATTGACCTCTAAAACATGGCGTAAAATAAGCGATTTTTGATAACATTTCATCAAATTCCACTCTGTGGTTGAAATTATTTTTTATAAAAAGTGGCCAATTTACACCCTAGTGAGCACTGGAACCCCATCGAGTAGATTTTACAAAATTTTGATCAGTGGTCTTTGATATTTTAATTTTTTTCGTCAAAACCTCT
>JAQIXN010000971.1:0-24861 GCA_034698145.1 Proisotoma minuta | reverse complement strand
TTGAGAAATATTCTAGCTCTGTGGAATTTCCGGCAATTTTTGCCGCTGATTAAAGATTTTTGAGTTCAAAGTTCATTGACGTTTTTTCACAAAATTGTTGATTTCCAATCCTTCTCCAAAAGTCATTACTGAAAAAATTACTTTAAAAACGGAAAATGGAGGAAGATGGGATAATTGAAAACCACAATTTGAGGGCCAATTTCCGAGTCACGTTCCAAAGTGGGATTTCCAGGCTGGAAAAGGGCGAGCCGCTTGTTTCCAAAACTTTTGTCTTCCATGACATTCCTTGGAACATCCGTTTGGAGGCCAACCGTAATCCTCTGTTTTGGCCAAAAACAACATGTCATCTATGTTGTAAGAGAAACTATTTGAAAATTATTTGCATCTAAAACTTTTATATTTTTTATCTAGGTTTGGAGACAAAGCCTGGATTTTCGTGCAAAATAAGCTACAAATTCTTCCTATTCAAGCCTCTTTACGGCCTATCGGGCATAACAATGGAACAACATGGTAAAGAAAGATAATTTTCTAATGCCAATTATTTCACCCTTTTTTACTATTAGATACGATCACATTCGACGAAAATGTCCGTTCTGGGGGTATTGTTTGTTTTATTTTATCGAAGACGCTATCCCACGAAGAGCTTATTTTGGACGTAGAACTGAAAACAGAGCTTCCTCCTACCCTCGAAGCAGATCCAAAAGAAAAACTAATCAAGTTGTTCCAACCATCAGCCACCAACGATCTGGTCCAAGATTTGGACGCTCTGTTAGATTCTGGGGATGGCGATGTCATTTTCAAACTGAAGGATGGGGCCATAGTCAAAGCCCACAAAAATATTCTTTGCGTCCGAAACGCAGTTTTCGCCGCAATGTTGTCAGTAGACATGAAGGAGGCGAATACGAAGGAAGTGACGATGGAGGACATGGGATGGAGGGCATTAAAAATCTTGCTTCGCCACATCTACACTGGACAATTGTCACTTTTTGAGGGACTGGACGTGTACATTTGCAAAGAGGTTGTCAACGCGGCGGAAAAGTACAATCTTCCGGAACTGAAGGAAGTCGCGGGGGTGGCGTTGGCTGGATTTCGCAGCGAGACCAATGCTCTTCTCCTCATCAAATTTTGCAGGGCTCGGAATGTGAACGAAGGCACCAAGCTGTTGGCCAATTACGTGAAAGAAATTTTGGATGAAATTTTGGGGAAGCTAGAATTGTAGAAGGATCATGTAAAATTTAAATTGATAAGTTTAATAAGTTTGATAACCATAATCCCTTGAAATTTTTCCAATAAATTACAAGTTGGAACATAGACGCCACTCGATTACAAACTTTTTTTAAAATTATTTGGTTATATTTTCTGAACTTGATCAAAAAAACATAACTGCATATGCATTGCATATCATGCAATTAACTTAATGGGGCAATATCCGACAATTTTTGTCGCTGAGAAAAGATTTTTGAGTTCAAAATTTGAACCCGTTTTTTAACAAAATTATCTTTGATTTCCAATCATCTAAGAAAAATAATTATCAGGAAATGTCAAACCGGAAAATAGAGGAAGATGGGATAATAGAGAACCATAATTTGAGGGCCAAGTTTCGAGTCACTTTCCAAAATGTGTTATCAAGGCTCCGAAATGAACCAAAACTGGTTTCCAAAACTTTTGTCTTCCGTGGCCTCCCTTGGAACATTGGTTTTGAGGTCAAAATGCCTCCCGGCTCTGGAATACCCTTAAACCTCTTCCTCAATTGTAAGTTTTTAATTGTACATGAATTATAAGTTAGAACATAAGTTAGAACGTTCTTGGAACAGGTTTGGAGACGAAGCCTGGATTTTCATTTAAAGCGAGCTGTAGAATCGTTGTGACCCGATCTTCAGGCTCACCTTTGAAATCACGAAGTAAAGTCAACGGAATTTTGTTTTCTGTTTATTCTAACATTTTATTTGTAGAAATAACCACAATTTTCAACAATGGACTTGTCCGTTCGGATGTAATACCAACTTTGTTGACGTTGCGGACGCTATCCAACCCTGCCGAAGGCTACATTTTTGACGGCGCCCTCACCTTACACGTCGAAATGAAGACAGACTTCAGCCCAGTCCCCATGCAGCAGGGGACAAAAGAAGAAAGTGCTCAGGCGCTCCAAACATCAGCCAGAAAGTGCGTGGTCAAAGATTTGGATGCTTTGCTCGACTGTGGGGATGGCGATGTCACTTTCAAACTGAAGGATGGGGAGATAATCACAGCGCACAAACGAATCCTATCCGCCCGAAACGCAGTTTTCGCCGCAATGCTGTCAGAGGACAAGAAGGAGGCGAAGATGCAGATGACGCAGGAAGTGATAATTGACGACATGGGGAAGGGGACATTAAAAATCTTGCTCTTTTACATCTACACTGGACAACTGTCACTTCCCTATGGACTGGACGTTGAGAGTTGCAAAGAAGTCGTCAACGCGGCGGATAAATACAATCTTCGGGAACTAAAGGAAGTCGCGGGGATGGCGTTGACTGGACTTTGCAACCCGGGCAATGCTCTAGAACTCTTCTCATTTTGTCGGGATCGGAAGGCGAAGGAAGCCACCCGGGTGTTGGCTAATTACGTGCAAGATAAAGTGGAAGACATTTTTGAGAAACTAGGATTGAATAATATTCAATGAATGTGTAGGAACATGTAAAATCTAAATTGATAACCATAATCCCTTGATTTTTTTGCAATAAATTACAAGTTGGAACATAGACGCCACTCGATTACAAGCTTTTTTAAAAATTGTTTATTAGTTAGTTTAAAACCGAATTTTTATTTCCCGAAAAAGCATAACTGATAACTGCATGCAAATTGCATGATGCACCGGGTAATTTGCGACAACTTTTGGCAAAATTTTTGAGGTCAAACACGTTTTTCCATAAAATTCTTGATTTCCAGCTCCAACAATAATTTTCAGAAATAATTGCTGAAAATGGAGGACTTAGAAATAGTGGACCACAATTTGAGCACCAGATTCATGGTCAATTTCCCAAATGTGATTTCCAGATTGAACACTGAGCCAAAATTGGTTTCCAAAACTTTCATCTTCGGTAGCCTTCCTTGGAACATTAGTTTGGAGATCAACAGCTTTTGCGGGTGTAAAATAGTGCCCTGCTTCCTCAATTGTAAGTCTAATTTAATTGTGGGTAAAATTTAAATAAGTTAGACCTTGAATCTTCTTCAGGTTTGGAGATGAAACCTGGATTTTCGTGCAAAGTGAACTTTAAAGTCTCTACGCTCCGGGCTTCAGGTCCACCATTCGAAAAAGCAGGTAAATTAAAGTAAACGGAATTTTGTTTTGTTTATTCTAACATTTTTGTTTGTAGAACTGACAAGCACGTTCAATGATACTCTCCGCACTGATGGATTTACTTTGTTGACGCTCGCGACGCTGTGCAATCCATCTGAAAGATACATTTTCGAGGACGCGCTCACCTTACACGTTGAACTGATCACAGGCATCATCCCACTCCAAAAGACGAAAGAAGAAGTAGCCCAGACACTCCTATCATCAACTGTCAAAGGTGTGGTGGAAGATTTTAGTGATTTAATCGATTCTGGGGACGGCGACGTGACTTTCATCTTGAAGCGGGATGGCGTGATACTCAAAGCGCACAAAAATATTCTTTGCGTTCGAAACTCAGTTTTTGCTAGAATGTTGATAGGGAACATGAAGGAGGCGAAGAAGATGGAAGTGATAATTGAGGACATGGGGAAGACGGCGTTAAGAATCGTGTTTCTTCACATTTACACTGGACAACTGTCATTTTTTGGGGGACTGGACGTTGACGTTTGCAAAGAGGTCGTGAATGCGGCGGAGAAATACAATCTTCAGGAACTGAAAGAATTCGCGGGGATGGCGTTGGCAGAATTGGCAACTAGAACTCCTGAAGACATTTTTGAACACTACAAGTTTTTGAAGCTGCTAAATGCGAAAGAGGCCACCGAAGCCTTGGCTTCTTACATCAAGATGAATACTGATGAAATTCTTAAAAAGTGTTAGCCTAACACTGTTAAGTTAAGGATTAAGCCGCTTAAGTTTGAATGAATGTTGATAATTATTGGAATTTTTTGGTATTTTTCTAAGACATGTGTGAATTGTAACTTGTAAGATAACTTTTGGACTAGTTTATGCAGTTTCTATATGACATCTCCAAATAATTTAAAAACTTCAAATATTACTTCAATTACTTTGTTATTACTTTCTTTTTAATAAATGTATAAGTTGCCATTTTGCACGGAATTGAAGCGTTGGTTAATTTGGCTTTTAGTTTATACAAAATTTTTATTTGAGTTAAGCCTTAATGTTAAGGTCTGCGAAATTTTTTATGGATTCTTTATTTGTCGCGATGCAAGCAAATTACGACAAGGAACTTCAAAAGAAGCGAAGTTATAAATGCCTAGCATTTCCGCTAAGATGGCGAGCTATTTTCAATGTTTACAACTTTCTATTACTTGATTATATGCAGCAAATAATAGAGAAGCCAAGAAAACAACCATTTCGGGGCTTAGTTATAGAAATATTCCATAATAATATGCAAATTAACTCAATTTCTTCTGTCTGGGCACAGAACGAACATCTTTTTTTTTTTTAGATTTTATAGAACAACAAATAGTAATTCGACAACGAGAAGCGGTTTGAGAAGACAGTCTTTTTGAAAGATTTGAATCTGGAAGATAAAGTCTTAAACGAAAGGATAGATGCTGTTGATTAATCATTCTTTTTATACATGTCAATCACAATTTAGTTTATCATATTCATAAAATATCTGAATTAAAATATCCCAGCTATTGATCCAGCCTGGGTCCAATTTTATTCAGATTTTGCCTGGAAAATTTTGCTGCAGATGTATCTTTCGGCCGGGCGACAAATAATGGGCTTGTTTTTTTAACATAAATATCCTATTATGCACTTTTCTAGTTTTGAAAAAGTTCTGCTTTTATACACAAGCTGGATTATGGATGCAGAACTTTGTATTTTATTTATCCCGAAATCGGTTTCCTATTCATCTTAAAGCGTGTGAAAAATATTTCTGGAAGACGCAATAAAGCCGAATGAGTGAAATGACTGCATAACTCTTTAACTGCTTTACTTTCAAGTGAAAATGGGAAAAGATAAAATAAAAGGTGGATTTGGCCTAACAAAGTTGTGAAGCCTAAAAGAAAAATTTAACAAATGCCTCTTTTCAGACGGACAAACGACACGTTTGCTTAAAGCAGTTTAACAAAAATGTTATGAGTGAGAGAAATTCTGAATTCCCCTCATAAAAATAAATTGTTTAACACTTACTCATTCAGTGAGAACGGAAGGGAAACAAAAATGGTTTCATTGGAAAGAGTGAGAATTATTGGCAGCTCGCAACAGACGCAATAATTTAAATCTCGGCCGGAAATATCGACATTGGCTGCGGTCATTTAATTTATTGTTTTGGACAAATAAACATAAGCCAACCGGATATTTTGAAACTCCCATTGAGCTTTTAATCCCTTTTAATTGCAGGGAGGTGGATTAATGAAATGGAAACATTTTAGTCTTCAAGGCTAATACGTTTCTTGTGGCTAAATAAATTGTGGAGAAAGCCACGCTGTGGGCAAATTGTGCTAAAAAGAGAAAGAACGTAACAATTTGTATATTTGCACCTGAGAAAAGTTTACTACTTTTCCTTAATACGCCCACTGCATTTGGCAAATGACGGACCTGGGAAAGCTAAAAAGAGATAAAGATGTTTCAAGAATTGAATGAGTGGACTGACACTGACAAATTTTACGAGGAAGAGATGGTAATAATGGTCGTCTTCACTTTGAAGCCTGGATTGTTCATACATCATACTCATCCTTAAATATATACTGTGGCAGCAGGCAAAAAAATGATCTGGATGTTCCATTTCCACCAAATGAAATCTGGCTTTGCAATAAAATTCTGGTAGCTTATGAACAAATCAAATTTTACAACGGGCATAACTTAACTTTCTCACAAACAGATAGTTTGGATAGAATGGGGCGTGTCGGGAGAAAAGACCCTCATCTTTATATAAATCTGTTCGAGAGCCCTTTGTTTCCAAAACAAAGGAAGGCGGAGAAAGTTTCCATACTTTGATTTTTGGTTCAGCATCAGCTTACAAAAACATGAAATGTTGAAAAGTTTAGTCAAAATATTTACGGCATCTGCTTTTACGCCCACTAAACATAGGATTTGCAATAAACTTTAATACCTATGACCTCATATTTATCAATTTGCAAAGAAGTAACACCAAGCATGCAAAATATTTGTTGCTAAAAGATTCTGCTTTTTAATTGCGTCTATTTCCATCCAAATAAATCCTCATTTCCAGCCTCTGTCAATTTCTTGTTTTAGTTTGTTTTATTCATTTCTCTTACACAAGCCAATGCAACGGGAGAAAGTTAAAGTGGGACGACTGTGGCTTGAGACTTATTGAGTCGAAGAAAGTCTTTATAGTTGACATTCTATTGACACTTTAACATTTGACTTTGGTTGTGGCCCAACCGCAGCGTGAACTTTGATTTGCTTTTGCCATTTCTCTCCTTAATGTAAACAGGAAGGGAAAGAGAGCTAAAGTCAACATAAATACAGGGTGGGCTAAAAATAAAAGGAAACTTGATTAGAGTAAATTAGGATTTATTTGCAAATGAAATGAGCATCCACTGTTTTGTAATAATATGACATGAAATGACGCAAAAATGTTTTACAAATCCCTTTAAATTGTCAATTTCTATTCAAATCCTAGGGCATTAATTTAAATTTTGGGATATGGAAGACTTTTACTTTTAATGGTTAATAGAATGCTACATAGACTATTTTTATACATTAAAGGAATTCAAATTGGATATTAGCAGCACATTGAGAAAGAATAGATTTGATCTCTTTGCTCAAACAAACCTTTGCATGTTTTGATGTTGTATGTAAATGTTTTCTTCTCGGGGAAAATTGAACAATCTGAGAAATATCAAAGGTAGCTAATGTTGTAAGTTTTTGCAGGGTTTTCCAAAATAGGGACAGATACCTTTTAAAAATGATATAATTTTTGTGCATCCTGAAGTAACAGCTTTAATCCAAATTTTATGCAACATCACAAGATCTTTTGAATTAGTCAGAAAAAATTTTGAGAGACGATCAAATCAAAGGTTCAAAAGCTTTCTTCGAAATTTCCATATTCAATTTGCTTTCCTCAAAGAACGAGTTCATTTGATGTAGCTGACAAGCCAAAAAATTGGATAGAACACAAAGTCTCATGTACATACATTTGTACGTTTCCATCTCCTAAGCCCTAAATTGGATTTTGGCAAATTTTGCAAATAGATATGCATCAGCTTTGCAAAATGTTTTAGGCACATGCTTTCAACCAAAATACTTTAGAATATTAAGCCAATTTAGGCTAACACACATGAAAGCATCTGCGTAGTCCAAATGCAAGAAAAAAAAAGCAAAACTTATCAGAAAAACAAAACCTGAAACTTTTAATTCCTCTGAGAAGCATCTGCATCTGTCCCTTGATCTTTGCACAAACTTTCCCAGAATTGTAAATGGAAACAATAAAACCTAATGTGAAAAAAAGAGTGGATAAATTTGCATTAGCTTGACATTAATACGCATTACATTGACCTTGGAAAAAATTTAACATGCACCTGAAACAAATATTCATTCACTGTACAAAAGACAATAACAATAACTGTCGCCCATCATTAAGATTCATCAAAAAATATCCCAAAATTTGATATTTTTTGCCTGGGATTTGAAAAAGAAGCAGTTAGTGTAATAACGGGAGATTTTGACTGTGTCTAAGCAGAGAAAGAGCCAATCTATTAACTTTCCATTTCTTTCTCCAGGAAGAAAGGAAATGTTGGTTGTTTGAGTGCAGAAAATTAATTTGGCTGCAGTCTTCTCTCAAGATGTGTACTAAATGCTAACAAAAATGTCTATCCATGCGTTTAATAACAATTTTCTCTCAAGTATCTATTGTGTTTTTATGGGGCACAAATATTTCTCTGCAAACAATTAAACAAACAATGGAGTGGGAGGAAAATAAGTAAGTGTCTCAAAATAAGGTTGTGTTTTTGGATGCAATAATTTATTATCCATAATATCGCCTATATAGTTTTCTCCAATCTTAAGCTTTCCCCACAAATAGACAAAATGTTTTTCAAAGTGGGATAAACATGCCGAAACAACCACAAGGAAATAATTGAGCACTAATTAGAGCCATTAAAACTGCGCGTTGATTGCAAGTAACTCTATAAGCAGGCTCACTAATGAAGCCACGAGAACAACAATAATAATATTTGGCTCTACTCTACTTCTGGTCACGGACCCAGCCAAAGCGTAATGTAATGGCAACATTTTATGTGTTTCCACAAAGCACAGGGCGTCCCATTATCATTTATGGATCTTGTCTTCTTCGTCTTTTCACAGTCCAACTTTCTCATTAACCAACTTTTGTTTATCGTTGTGTAACTGGCCTCTAATTATCTTAAATATGTAGATGACAATCCCATTCATACATAATTTCCTGGAAATATATTCCATATTTACTTTGTTACGCAACTATTTGAACAATGCCGACAAATGAATGAATGCAAACAGAAGTTGAAGCAATTCTGTCAGACAGCAACTGGCAAGAAATGAAGACAAGGTTGTAATAACTGAAAAGAAGCACGTGCAAATGACATCATTCGTCATCAGAAGATAGAGCACATAAAATTTATTTCATTTTCTTTCTTTATGCCTTGAGTAAACGTGAGGAAGGAAATAATTGCACATACCAAAATAAAATATGAGAACTTGAGAAAAATTTCACTTCTAATTCTCAAGATGACAAAAAGGTCACGGAGCGTGTCAATGTAATGGCCCATTTCACTTCTTATTCAAAATCTAATTTGGTGTGACGGCAAACTTTTTTGTGTGGGATTGTTTTTAGCCCGACTTACCTAAAGGATGTGATTGGTTTGTCTGTCTGTTGATTTAATTTTGCCAAAATCGGATTTCATCCTTAAAGTAAATTCCATCTCGAGCATTATCTTCATTTTGCTTCAAAAGGTTTACAATTTGTCTCTGTCGTCTACAAACCATCTACATAAATTTTGAAGTGCAATTATTTAAATTACATTTCATTTCTCAACTTCCTCAGAAATATAGAATTGTAATTACTTAAATATAAAGTATGAGCGAAAGAATAAAAAGTTTATTGAGTTGAACTGACATTTCTATTCCTTTCTTAATTAAAAGCTGTCTCTCTAAAAAAAAGGAAAACTACTCTTACTTATGGTCTCTAGAGAAAAAGCGTCAAGGTTCCTTCGTCCGGCCTCCTATCCTGTCAATTAGCCGAATCATCTTGGAACAAAAAGATTTTACTTTCCTCCCGTAACCAAACGTTCAGGGTCTACTCAGTTTAAATAGCAACATTTTATGAGTTTACTTGACCCCGAACATTTCAACTTTTATGGAGATCTGTAAAAATAAATGCAGCTGGAATCTTTGTCCGATTTATACCTAATTTGGTTAGAGAACATAGTTATGCAACGTCTTTTCATACCGTCTTTTCATTTAGGTACATAATGCATGACATAATAATAACGAAAGAGTGGATTTGGATTATCATCCGGTAGACCTGGGAAGGTAATGGCTTGTAATTGGACGTCATAAAATAAAATTTGCATTCTGTTCCTTAACACCAAAGAAAAGAAGCCAGTGACTTTTGTAACGTAAGTTGAGATAGTTGGACTTTGATGGGGTAATTTGATACATAAACCAAAAGATGCTAAATAGAGATATGACGGCCAACAGAGTGAAATTCTCTTAGTATTCATTCTCACTATTGTCATAATCCCAAATTCTGATAAATTGTAATATTTTAATCCCTCAAACATTTGAATATACTTGGGTACTATACATATAATAATATAATCTCCTGCCAAACCAAGTCTTCTCCCATTCACTTGTTACCTTTTAATTTTCCCCACTCTGTTGGGATTAAATATTTAAAACTGCTGATGACAAACTAACTTTCTCATCCTGTTTGATTGACGGATCTCGCCTTCTTTTGTTTCTTCTTTTCTCACATTTTTGTATTTTACATTTGCTACCTTCCCTTACTTTCTCCCTCTTCACATCCAGCTCTGTAGCCCAACCCGTCTCTTTCTGCTTTTCTCCCTTTTGAAGCAGGGAAATGGGTGGCCAGCTTTAGTCAAACTCGAGACAAGGAGCAGAACGGATCAAATTCTAAGCAGTCTTAAAGAGAAAGTACATAAAAGATTTAGCTCTTCAGGTGTAACATATGAAATTCTCTTTGTTTCAAAGCAACTTTCTTCTCTTTCCCCTGTGCCCCGTTTGTGTTGTAATATATATGGGGTAACCTGCTAAATAAATTATAAAAGAACATATAAGTCCCATTTAATTTCAGACTAAACACTTTCTTTTGTTCTATATATCCATACACAATCACTTTGCAAAATTGCAGCCGAGCCACGCCACGTCGTTTGGAACAAAGTAAGTTTCCTTTCTTCATTTTATTTTGTCAGCCCTTAAAAGAAAAGATGTATGACATTGTTTGTTACTTGATACTTTCATAAAATATAAAGTGTTTGTTTGTGGCTGCGGGTAGTTTACAGCTCCCCCATTTGTCTCTGTTCCCTTTCTTTTATACGTCTTCAGACTGATGAACAAAAGTGTCACAAAGGTTTAACCGACATGTTTGTCAGGTGTCGGCTGCAATTTATGCCGAGATTTTGCCAGAAAAAGTGGAAGTATATGGGGAAAGTTTGTCAATATATTTACTCCATCATGCTTTGAATCAATCTCTTTAAGTGGAAGCAAGTCAGGTGGTTTAATTTAATCCGATTTGGGCACTGGCTCTTGGACATTCTCAAAACTTGAGGCAAAGCCACTGGGGAAATGTACAGGGGCATAAAGATACAAATAGAAAAACTTTGAATGGACAATAACTTTGGAGGTTTTTTCATGCACAAAAAAAAGTGAGACCCTGTAGCATCAAGTCTTTGCGTATTATGGAGATTAGTGATACTTTTAAGGTCAGGACATGCAAATACTTTTACACAAAACCACGGCATACAATGCAATCTGAAATCTCAATGACAAAGACTAAAAGCAATAAAATTGGCATCTCTTCCCCTCTATAAATATGTAAGTAGACTGCAACCGCACAATCACAATGGCTGCAGTTGAGTTGACCCAGAATTTGACTGCTCTCTTTTTGCATATTGAAATAAATTACAACTTTGACTTTTGTTGAAAGCATGCATGCAAAGGGAAAAAAAGATTTTGATTGAAAACGACGAAAATTGGGACAAAGTTCAAGGTATTATTCAAATAGAATGAGGCCACTTATTTAACTTATCATCAGTTGAATGTTTCAAAAGTGCAATTTTTGCAGAAAAGTTTTATAAGCAGACAATGACAATGACGCTCATTCATTTATCGAATGTAAGTACAAAAGCTTTTAGATTTTGGCTGCAGATAAATTTAATTATACCTTGGACAAAGGTTAACTCTATATTTAAGCTTTTCGCTTAAAAATTGCTGTTAAATCAATTAACAAGCCAAGACAAACGATCTTTACATAAATTCCACATTCATATAAAGTTTAGCTTTTATTAAAAGGATAATAATTAACAACCAACTTCAACTTCCAATCCTTTCACTTTCCCCCAAGCGCATTAATTACTTGTAAAACTTGTAAATTCTTGGAAAGTAATAAAGCAGCGCAGCCCAACATTTACTTGGTATCAATGAACTTTTGGATTCATCTGCCAAGACGGCAAGAAAGTTAAAGCAAAGCTGTAAGCAATAAATGTAAAACAAGGGAAAGGTTAGATCTTTCAGATCTTTGAGAGCTCGTTTTAAATTTCAAAATGACTTTTTCCGAGTGGAATTCATTACACACTTATAGACAGACATTTAAAAGAAGACTGCAATTTATGCAATTCCGTCCAGTTGGACTTTTGGAGTTTCGTAAATGTTATTTGATCTGAATCTGAATCAAATAGAGTCTGGTTTCATATTACATTTGCTTTCCTTAACAATTGTTTATTTCTTTTGTGAGCTGCTCAAAACTTTCTGAATTCTTTGAAAAGGGTTTGCGTAAGGACACATTTTAAACATATCGAGCTAAATTTAAAGAGGCTTGTTTTGTTACTGTTGGTGGGAGGTCTCCTCCTGAAGTTTAACCCGTTGCAATTCTATTCCCGAATCGAGAATTGAGTAGTGGATTCTGCACTGGACATAAGTAATACTTATTGGGTTCGGGTATATAATTTTCCAAACTATTTATTTATTTAGTTCATTTCATTCCATGCTTCAAACTAAACTGTAATCAAATGCATGCCTCATTTCAAAGGCGTCGGCGTGCCATCAATATTACCAACAGATGGAAACAAGGAAATATATAGTCTGGGATTAATGTGAGGTCAAATAGCCATCTCGCTATTTTCCTTGAGTATCGAATTACCCCAAATTATAGCTTGGGTTAGATAAAAGCATGGAGGCTGTCGTAATTAAAATACTTTCTTCACTCTTATCCCCAAAGGCTAATAAATTGCTCGGTATTTGTTTAATCGTAAGAACGTGATTTCAAACTTTTTATGAGGGTTTTGGAGAAAATGAGAGAAGAGTATGAGAATAAGACACCAGCAAGAGGAAATTGGCTAAATACCTAAATGTTTTCCTTTCCCTCACTTTTACTCTTTCATAAATAAATATTGCATTTTGGCTGTGGTCAGAGGACAAAAGAGACAGCTCCCGACTGACACGGAACAGGCTAAATAACACAATAACTTGTATTAAATATTAATCTCATGATTAGTCCTTAATACTCATATGAAAGACTTTCTCCGGAGGCTTAAGTAATACGTAAAAGAGTGAATAACATAAACGAGGCGATAAAATATGCACAACAGCAATAAATTAAAGGAAAGCTAAAACTTTCTCCAAAATATTTGATAAAAGCTACAGAACGAGTGAAATGAATTTTTTCCGTTTCGATAAAACTAACGATATAGAATTTTAGGTATTTTTCTCCTTTAAGTCTGCCAATTATATAGTTTGTATTGTTTCTTTTGGGGAAAGCTGTCACGCAATAATATTGAATATGCATTCATAGCTAATAATTACCACATCTGAGCTCAAAATGAAACGAAGCCTATTCATTATAAATTGGAAAATAATCTTTTTCTTTTCCATATCTCACATCAAATTGCTCCAAGAAGTTCGGCAATTTAAATAATTAATTGGAGAAAGCAACAGGGAGTAAATAATTTCCGTAAATACTTTATGATTGATAGAAACCAATTTAATCGCAAGGATAAAAGAACTTTTGAAATCTAGGCCACATTAAATTTTACAATACAATAAACTTGGGATTAAAACCAATTTAATTTCCCAATTCCCTTTGCAACCAAATTAAAATTAAAATTTATACATAGCCAGCCAATCGAAATCATGGCATGGGTCCTCGTTCTTCTGTTTGTTAAGGAGATTAGAAAAATCGGGGAATCCAATCTCTTGAAATTGTTGAGGCATAAAATTGATTGATCTTCTTCATTTAAAGAGATAAAATAAAAATGTAATGTCTGTAGTAACTTGGGAGTCTATTCAAATATTTAAATAAGAGGAGTGAAAAGTTCCGTAAATCCTGAGAAGGAATGTAAACATTTTCTTGGCAAAATTTAGCCTAAATCCCTTTTTCATTGATGGAGTATAAAAAGTGTCCACTGAAGTGTCTTCAATGGTTCTTTTCCTTGTTAAACTTGACATTTGTGAAGTAGTTGGAAATTGCGTATTTGCCAAATATCGAGACAGACAATGGCTTCCCTGTCTTCTTAAGGACTCTGTGCTATTTGTATTTTAGCCACAGAAAGCTGCTAATATCAGACTCCAATGTTTTCCACTTGTCATTTATCTCCCATCCAGAGTTTTTGGGTAAACAAAAAAAAGGAAAATGTCAAAGTTTCAGCTCAAAGAATGCATTTAAAAGGTGTGAGTACTAAAGTTGTAACGACCTCGTAACTAAATGCATGGATGCAAAAAAAAATCCAGCAATTTCCGTCCTGTCCACTAATATAAGTAAGCAGTCCAAAAGGAAGACATAATTTGGAGTAAAAATATACCAGAAATTGACACATGGTTCTACTTGGTCCATACATTTTATTGAAGTTTTACGACCGACTTACAGCTACACATTGCCATCATCAAAAAGATCTGACTACGAAGCACAAGAGCTTCTGTTTATTGTTCCAATTCAGCCAGTTACATACATTTTAGTTCGTAGTTTTAGCCAACGATAAGCGCTGCTCAAAAGATAAGTCTCATCCAGCTAGCCCATATTGGATTTTCATGTAAAGTGAAATGGGTATGGAAATTTATTGGAATTTGATTTTCAACTACATCCATTTCTTCAGGTGTACGCACAAGCTACGGTTGGAAATTTCTGGATTTTACTTGAGAACAATATGCGGCATGAAGGGTCCCTTTGTCTGGTGAAAAATCAGGAAAGAGAATTGAAGCGTGAAGTGTTGTTTAATAATAGAAACATTGCAACGCATTGTCCTTTAGTATAAGCAATAAATTGTGTAAGTGCTTGCTACTGGATGAAATTGCTTTCTCTTCTTCGCCACCACAAATCAAAAGCATATTTTGTCAACTACGCTCACGGAAAACATAAATTGGTGAAGGAAATCTGTATTCTGTGATAAACCACAAGACAGTTTAACTTTGAAGCTAACTGATGCGGAAAATTCTTTCAAATTCTTGGTATTTGAGTTGTTTGCGGAATTGCAGTTGTTGATTATGTTTAGCCATTTGCCACGCGAGGCTTTTGAACTAAAGTTCAATGTTCAATTGATGTACAGGGTCAAATAATGCAGCATCTCTGTGAACCACAACACTTGTGAAATCACGAGTGAAAGCAAAGAAAAAAATTTGCAACAGCATCTTTCATTTAACAGTAAATACTGTACTCAAAGTACTTTTCCCAAATGTATAAATATATCCCACAAACAGGATTTAAAGGAAGAGTAGGAAAATAATTGGAAAACATGCTGAGATGTTTTTCACGCCGAGTTGTACGCTTTTAGGCCATATAATTTCCCTCTAGGATTTCTCTTTCCCTCTGTGACAAAATAAAATTGACTCCTTTGCTTGAGGCGAATGTTGTCAACGTCCAACATTGTATGTAAGTAGGGAAAGTCTCAAAATGTCATAAAAACAAAGCACTTTACGATTATGACCGGGCAGAGGGTCTGTGCCGTGTATTTTAGACCAATTTGGATATTTCTAGGTCATTTTTATCCCCCATTTGAAATCCTCAAGGGTCATTTTACGAGCAAATAAGTATTTAGGCTTCCTCGTGGAAATGTATAATATGGTATCATTATTTCCCCGAAATTCTTGTGGCCGCAATATTTGTTTGCATTTGAAAACGAACTCATTCTTTCCACATTTAAAATCCTTTGTGGCTGCTGCCAGTCCCTAATTTATTAGAAGCCAAGATCTGAATACTAAGCCTGTTATTTGCATTTTAAAGATATTCAACTTGATTAGCTATTTTTCTAGGGATTTTTGACACTGATAAAATTACATTTTGTGTTTGCATTTATTTGCATGCCACGAAGCTGTGGCGTGAGTCGTGACATGCACGAGCAGGGCAAAAACACGACTTCATTCATTAATTTTTGAAATGTGGGAGTGAAAGCAAAGGGAAAACCAGTGGCACGAGGAAAGAGTCAAAAATTCATTTCATTTTGTGTGCAGTCGAAAGTTTAACTTTACGCTTAATTTCGCACCTAGAAGAACAAATTTTAGGCTTCTTATTTGCACAGTCAACGCAATTTTACCAACTTCAGACCGCAATTTAAGTTTAAGTCAAGATGCAGGGCAAATACCGCCAATTTAATTAATCTTGGACTGCAGTTGACGTTCGTGTTAGTGACACTTTTTCACTCTTTAAGTGGCTGGCTAAATTAAAATGTTTTCAGATTAAGATTAAAGAAAATGATATCCCCCCTCGAGCCCCACCCACAATCAACATACATAATGTCAAGTGTCATATCCAGTTATTCTCAGTTTGCCCCCGGAGAAAGTTTAGTTTAGTGCATTCATCATTGCTTTGCAAGTGTTTCGTTATACTTGGCTTGCTGGGGAGATCATTAATCGTGGAGCAGCCGACAACTCAAACAGTCAAACAATTCCAGATGGTAGGGCATTGCGACCTACATAAGTGACGCCACAAAGTAAGGCGTCATAAACTAAGCATTTATAAGGACATCACTATCTCCATTTCCTTCCGCTCCTGCTTCTACTTACTTACCACCACCAAACTTATCACTTTTATCACAACTGAGTGACATTTTCTATTTAAACTGGGGGCTGCTGGAAGCATATGGGATTAATTGATAGCTGATAGTTGGAATTTTGGGTGTGAAATGTAAAAATGTGGAGCTTGATGTTAAACCTTGAACATTTTTCTTGTCGAGTGCCACTGCTTTTGTCGGAACTCATGAATGATGGATTTGTTCTTCTATTCACTCAAAAGCAGCCACAAAAACCAAAGCCGAACTGGTCTGCAGAGCAAAAGGCCCAAAGTTTGACTTTCCAAATCCAATATTGGTATTTTCAGCCAAAGCCGCAGTCTGTAATCCTAGATAATTTGTATTGGCGTTGAAAAAACCGCTGGTCGAGGTCAACAATAAAAGGGAGCGAGTCAGCAGAACTCTTGTCTAAATTGACCATCACTGTCTTGTGTCAATTAACTAGATGGAGGCCAATTAGAGGAATTCCATTTCCAAAATAAATGTTATCTAAAGCCAAAGCTAACCTTTGGCTTCAAATTATGGGTAAATGGCCGGATTTGAGATTTGAAGATTGATGAATTTGTAGGATTAGTTGGAGGAAGATGGAACACTGCACTTACTCTCCAAATTTATTTAAGTGTATGCAAAAGGGAGATGTAACAGGTACCCTCTACAAATGGTGAGAATGGGATAAAATAAATGATTCAATTCCCACAAGGGGCTTATCTGAAAACGAGCTAATCTTTTAAAGTTGACACTTGGCAGGGAACGCTATCGATTTTATTATAAGTTGTCCTTGCAACTCTTTTAGCAAAAGTACATATTTCTTCGGGTCTTAAATTGTGAATGCTCCTTCATGCGAATTTTTTGATCCTCAAATAATTTCTCTTGGGCAGATTTCTTATTTTCAAATTCAATTTCCTCTGGAGTAAGCTTCGCCATTTATTTCTTTTCTCGCTAGAAATATCAAAAGGAATCGAAACTACACAATAATATACAAGATGACTCAAAAAAACTTTCACTCTAAACTAGATATGTTTTTGTGGTAAAGTTTGAGAATGAAAAGAGTTTGCAACTCAAACAAAACTCTGCAAAAAAACCTGTTGCTTGCTTACATTGCTTAAGTTTAAGCTTTTTGCTTTCTCCCACTCATCAATGTTTAATGTGTACAGGGTGGCATAAAACTTGGTTGCTTAATTTATTCAGTGAGGCCACAAGAGATTGACATTTATGCTGATGACTATCTCTTATCTTTACTCGTAGTGACATGGGTTGACATTTGCATGTGAACAGAAAGGTGAAAGCTTTACATCCTATCACCAGATGTTATCACCTGTAAAATAATTACCTGTAGATATAAATAGTTAAAAGGATGACAGGGGAAATTAGAGGAAGGGAAAGTTTATCTTTACTTACAGCTAATGACACTGATGAGAGAAAGTTTAAGTTTGTTGACAAGAATTGACCACAGCCTTGGAAGATGAAAATAACTCCTTAATTTAATCCAGGTAGAAGTATCAGCTTAAAATGAGAAGGCCAAAACTAATTTTCACAAGTTAAGAAAGTTTGATAGCTAATGAGGAAGTCAAATTAGGATAATTATAATTACCCATCGGCATCATCCAAACTACATAACAAGTTTATGTAACAGCATTTTCTCCAAACTTTGCGATCATTTCTCTGAAAGAGATACTGATAATAATTACGTAAGTATGTATCTACCTGAAAAAGTCAATCACGTTTCCAACATCAAAGTAGTTTGTAATTGAAACAAAAAACTAATTGGATCATTAAATTGTATCGAGTTTTGAAAAAAACCTTTGAAGCTGCAATTCGTTGCAGCAAAATTGTATTTGTAGATGACTGAATAAAATAAAACAAACTCCAACTCAAGTTCAGCTTTTATATATTCATTTGGCCATTTTCCCAATTAGAAGAGGCAACGTGACTCCTTCGTAATTGCATTAGTTTTTAGCTAACCAAATTATGAAACGTCTGCTACTTACCTACTTAGCACTTACATACTTTCACTCTCAGTCTAATTTCCTTTTCTCCCTGACAGATCCATCAATAAAGGAGCCAACGCCAACCATCAAAGAAGTCTTCCAATGCGCATGGTGAAAGTGAAACAGTGACCTACAAATTGTCTTCTTCAAACAATTAGTGAAATGAACACCCAAACCTTTGGCCATCATCACTTTTAGCTTTAGCCACCAAAACATGGATCCTTACGACGAGTCCATGGAAGAAGAGGCCGAAGATCTCTCCTTCTCCCAATACATACTATCAAGTTCCTCACCCCCAAACGAAGGCAATTCTTCTTATGAAAATGATACTCGAATGTATGAACCCGAGCATGTAAACATCACAACGGAAGTACCCATCGAGTATGCCATCCCTCTTTATGGCTACTGCGTCCCCTTCCTATGCGTCATAACCATCATTGCCAACACGTTGGTTGTCGTGGTCCTTGCAAAACGTCACATGCGATCCCCAACAAATGTGGTCCTATTGGCGATGGCTATTTCCGATATGCTCACCGTCCTCTTTCCCGCCCCATGGCTGCTGTACATGTACACGTTTGGAAACCACTACAAACCATTTTATCCCATCGCCGCCTGCTACGCATATGCGATGATGAATGAAACCATTCCAAACTTGTTTCATACGGCGTCCATCTGGCTGACATTGGCCCTCGCTGTCCAACGATATATCTACGTCTGCCATGCCCCCGTGGCCCGGACATGGTGCACAATGCCCCGTGTCTTGAAGGCAATCGCTTGGATCTACATCTTTGCATTCTTGCATCAGTCAACTCGATTCTTTGACCGTGTTTACATCACGACCACGATCGAATGGGAGGGAGAGTCTCGACACGTTTGTCAAATGGAACATGCCTATTGGGTAGAATACATTTTGACACTGGATGTATATTTCAACTTTTACTACTGGTTTCGGGTCGTATTCATCCATCTTATTCCCTGTGTCAGTCTGATTGTTTTGAATCTATTGTTGTTTCGAGCCATGAGACAAGCCCAACAAAAGCGACAACAATTGTTCAAGGATAAGAAGAGTTCGGATTGCAAAAAGATGCGAGAGTCAAATTCAACAACGATAATGTTGATTGTGGTCGTCACCGTTTTTCTGCTTGTGGAAGTCCCTTTAGCCGTGCTCACTGTGTTGCACATTATTTCATCCACAATGTTTGAATTTCTCGATTACCATGTTGTAAACATTTGCATCCTCTTTTCAAATTTTTTCATCATTGTGAGCTACCCTGTTAATTTTGGTATCTATTGTTCAACAAGCCAAAAGTTCCGAGAGACATTTAAAGACCTCTTCATCCGAAATGTTGCTTCCTCAAAACGCAACGGTTCAAGTCGGTACTCCCTTGTAAACGGGCCACGTACTTGTACCAATGAAACTGTCCTTTGATCTACGGGCATAGGCTCCAAGCCCATGCTTCGAGCTGTAATTTCCAGAGAATTAGAGCTGTCCCAACTTCCACCAAAACAAGAACCACATCTAACGGTTGAGGTCATGATAAGCACAAATAACGCCACGGACACAAGCTCACCCGTCACCACCACCACCGTTAAGAAAAAGATGGGCAGCAGGGATGAAAACTTGAGTGAAAGTGGAAGTAACCGAAAAACTAGTCTTTGATATATTTGCTGAACATTTTAAAGCTAAAAGTAACTACTTTTAAATTAGAGTGTAGTACTAAAAATCAATCTTTGGCTTCTGGAAAAATTCAATTTGAGACAAGATGTCTGCACAGCATGTTTGGTAAGTTGGTTTACTTTACTTTCCCTCTTGAGACATAATATTTTATCCCACCCTGAACAATTGCAATATAATAATGTTTGCCAAGTAAAGTAAATTCTGCTCAATCCAATCGTCACATTATACTTTATGGAGTGAAGTAGATGAAAATGTCAACACCTTCTCCCATTGTGCTTCCATGATGAGTGTAGCGTTATGTAAACATTCTGATGGATTGCTCATTCTCAGGGTTTATCAATAACTGATAGTTATCAGATCCTTCATTTGCTACACCCTGTCCATTCAAAATATTGACATAAAAGGCAGGCAGTGACAGACAGACGGAACACAAAATTCATTTGAAAACTGTTTCTCATTTCCCTACTCTTTGTGCATATTTTTTATTCCATTTTAATTTACTTTGTCAAACAGTGTCCTCAACTCTTTCATTTTAGCAAAAGCAAAAGCAAAGCAGCTGTCAAAGAATGTCTGGAAGAAAATGAAAAGAAAATAATTATGCGTGCCCAGCCTAAAGTTTCATCCTTTTGTCCTTTATTTATGCTGGCTCATGTTCCCTAATATTACTAGCCTCAGGTTCCGGCTTAATAGACATTTTCTGCTAAAGGGTGGCCAAAATTTTGGCACACAAAAGTTTTGACATGTGTACTACTGGAAATGAGAGTACAAAATTCAATAGAATTTGAGTCCTGGCTCAGTTTACCCAAACCTACTTTAAAAAGTATCGTTTAGCTTTATACATTGTTAGTAAACTGAAGTTTTCCCTCCCACTCAATATGTTGATAGCTGTAATTTCAGCGCCGGTTGCCATCAGCATAAAATAAAATTTACCTCTTCTTCTTCCCTGAATACTTTGCATAAAACATGGATGAGAAAGTAGCAGCCGTGAAGAAGCGATAGCATAAAGACTTTCTCCTCTTGGGCTAATACATTCTTGTCATCATCTTCAAAGAAGGGAATGCGTCAAGTTAAGTTAAGTGAATGAATGCCAGAAATTCTGTAGCCCTAATTAATGTCTCATCTTTAATTACGCCGGCTTTCATGTCAGCCTACCATTAGGAGAAAACAATTGTAAAGGCTAAACTAAATTAGGGAAATGTGAAAGTTAAATTTTGGAGAAACCGAAACCGAGTCCAAGATACAATCTGAGCTGAAAAGATTAATTATGGGAAAGAGAGCCTAAATTTTATAAAAATATTCCACTTTCTGCATTATGTCACAGAATATATTTAGAAGGGATTCATTCAGAAATAAAACAGACCACCTCGGGCGTAGGAGTAAATGAACGTCTGCATTTCATATGAAATTTTAGCTGCAGGGTGCTTGAAAATTAGGCCTTTCTAATATAAAGCCCAAATTAAAATTGGGAAACAATGGACTGACATGTAGGTAGATGGATGAAATATGGAAATCCTAAATCCTACAATCTGTGGCTGTTGGTTTGTCTCATAACTTTTGGTCTACCAAACTCGAAACTTTCCCCTGCATACCAATGAACAACACATACATACGTATGCAAATTCCGGATTGGAAATTCGGGATCTGTCAGTCTGTCTCTTTTCCAACTTGTATCTAAATGATGGATATTATGCGGTGAGTTGTTTTTCAAATATCGTGTCATTGTCCCTTACTTATATAGAGATTGTATTGTATTGTTTCAATTTGTTCTGTGTCCTGTCACACTCCTATGTAATAATCTGATACATCTCTTATTTGCAAACTCCGCAGTTTGTTCCTCTGAGAATAACCTAACTAACCAAATTTAGTTAGACTCTTGTCGTGCAAAACCAAACCACAATATCCAGTGAAAGTTAACTTTGACATTTTACACACACTCGATCTGTATATTAAGTGTGAGATCAGGATGTCGTCATGTTTTGTGGTAAATATATATTATATAATGTAGTTTTTGGAAGGGAAAAAATACTTTAGTAAAAGATGATTCAGTTATCTAAGTTTGGATAAATTCAAAACAGATTGGAAGGTTAAAAGGGTGAAAGTTGTAGATTATATTCCAAAGCATTCTCAAGTTTTTAGTGTTTTATTAGATTTTTAGCCCAATGATTTTGTTAGTTTAGAGTGACACAATTTAACCAGACTCACGTAGCCTGCTCTTAAAGCTTTTGATCGTTGGCTGTAGCATCAACTCGACCGATAATCGTTCAAGTACAACAAAAACTTGCGCACATGCATGCAATGAGCACTTTGGCCCCTTTTACGTTTTTACAAATATCATGTCTTGTAATTCACAACATTGCATGAATTTTGCTCGTTAAAACCATCAGTTAATTAAGCAATGTGGGGTCCAATTAAATATCCCCCTCCCACAGCTCATCAACAGTTGATTGTGAGCTTTTCAATGCCATATAATTATAGGTATAATGGGATAGAAGTCTTATAAAAAGCGTGGATCGAGTGAAAGTGAAATGTGATATGGAAGTTAAATAGGATTTCATCCAAAATTTCATCCAAATGGCAATGTTGAGTAATGAAAGGAGAAAGAACGAAATCAAAGGAATCCTTTCAATTGCCCTTTCAAAACTCTGCGGCTCTGCTTTTACATAGCTTTTTAGTTACTTTATGCCATTTACTTCCTCCTCTGTCTGTCCGTCTGTCGGTACTTCATTAATAAATAGCTTGCTTTTAAACCCGGGGCAATGTGAAAATGTATGTTTTAGCAACCGGAAATGCGTCGCATTACAGCGTTATCTTCCGCTACTTATGTACACACATCCTTCCGTTTCCCTTTTCATAATTTATTTATGATGAAATGTTGATAAATCCATCCAATCAAAATTACTCAACACTAATAATAACAGAACAGACATTTGTTGGTCCATTCCAATTAATAAAACAAAGCCAGGATGATATCAGTATAGCATATAATAATTCCGTGTACAAAGAGATCAAAGATTAGTGAAATTCTTTGAAGAATGACCCAGCAAAGTCAACAACTGTTTTTAGCCAACCACTTTTCAATTTGGTTGTGTTGCTTTGCAAAAGCTGGAAGCTTAACCAGGATTATATTTATTGTTTGGTTAGAGAGAGAGAGCTCTCTATTTATGCAAAGTCTGCTCAATTGAAAGGTCATCTAAAAATTAGCATAGTCAGAGTATTTAATCTTTGTAGATAAATAGTTTAGTTTTCAAGGGTGTTCAACCGATGGTTAATTTGCTTCTTAACAAAGCATCGACTTTCTCTGTGAGCCAAAAAGTTTATCCCTCGCAAACTTGTAGTTTGAATTAATGGATGCAATCGCCGTTTTCTCAAGAGCTCTTTTATGTAAATACAGGGTGTATTTATCTATAAATGAGCTTTTTCTTATCAAACTCTTAAACCCTGTATTGAATTCAATAGTCTAAGGACAAAGAGTCCACTCGTGAGGTTGTAGCTTAATGAAGACAACTCAGCCGGTGCACGTTCCACTTGAAGAGCTAAACTTTGTTCAAGTGGTTGTTGAAGCTTTACGTTTAGTTTTGTTTAATTGATCGTATCATCCAAATTTCCTTTCTCCAATTTGTAAACGGGGATGAGAAACAAAAGAAAACTTTTTTTGGATAAAAAGCTGAATAATTGCATTGCATTGGGTTTGGGAATGGAATAAATCTGTCCAAGACTTCATTACGCGAGATGTTACTGCTTTGCTCGCCCACAACATACATAAATGTTTTGTTGTCTTACATATTTATAACGCTAGACTGGCTGTTTGGCTCCTTGGGGAGAAAGTTGTTTAGTTTCTCCGCCAATTGTAATCCACGCTTGAGAGCTTTAAATTAGGTGTCACACGTTGTTTACTAGCAGAGGGATTATCCCTTGGGTGCGGTGTTCCAAAAACTAATTAAGAGCCAGGCTATAACAATGACACCCTGTAGGCTTTACCGCAATGCATCTTAGAATGTTTGGGACACCCTGTAAATAAGTAACTCCACTTGGTAAATATCCCCAGGAGGAGAAATGGATTTCCTTTGTCTAAGATTAAGTTAGGCGTAGATCTGACATCGACATTGAACTCTTTAAGAGCTCATTTCCTCCCCACACCTTATTTATTTACTTCACTCAGATCCAACAACAAACCAAGTCATATACTTATATATGTAGTATTATATATATTATATGCTCCCAATTTGAGGCAGAGAAGAGCCCCTTAATTATTTTCTCTCCACAGTTAATAACGCTGGGATGGGCTCTAAATTGTCTCATAACATAACTTCCATTACTTGTTGTGGACTGGAGAAAGTTGTGTACGAGGTGTGCACAAATGTTGCAGCAATTTTATGCTTTGCTTTCTCCCAAAAACATCCTGTGTACAGTTGAGTTTAGCATCTCTAAAATTTATGGCTGTTTTCCTACCCCGCACCTGAGCATATTCTAAAGTATGTGTTAGTTCATTAATGAGTGAGTTAAGTTAAAGGAATTATATGCAATTAAAACTCGACTCCCTCATTAAAATTACCATCTCTTAAATTGCAGCCAACTACAGCCGTTAAATTATCAAACGAGGGAAAAGTTTGGCTAATTTTTATTAACGGTGAAAGCACAACTTAATTTTTCCACCTCTGCCCAAAATACTTATTACATATTAGGAGATTTATTACAAAAAAGTTTTGTGCCAGTTGCAATTTAGAGTTACGTACGAAGGCTGACACTCCATTAATACGGAATTTGCGCAACACCGTTAGCGTAGCAAAACGTTAACGTAAACGCTAAATTTGAATTCCCGCTTCAATTTGG